>JAOXYA010110821.1:0-10660 GCA_028565675.1 Sorex palustris | reverse complement strand
AAGTCTCCGATGGAGACGTTACTGGGCCCGCTCGAGCAAATCGACGATCAACGGGAGGGCCTTTACCTTTACCTTTTACCCTGGGATGAATCCTACTTGGTCATGATGTATGATTTTTTTGATGAGTCGTTGGATTCTGTTTACTAGTATTATGTTGAGGATCTTTGCATCTATGTTCCTCAGGAATATCTAATTGTTTTTTGTGGTGTCTCTGCTTTTGGTATCAGGGTGATATTTGTTTCATAGAAACTGGGAGCGTTTCTGTTTCTTCAGTTTCCTGGAAAAGCCTGAAAGGATTGGCAGTTGGTCCTTTTTAAAGGTTTGCAAGAATTTAATAGTGAATCCATCTGGGACTGGGCTTTTATTTTGGGGAAGACTTTTGATTACCATTTCAATTTCCTTGATAGTGATAGGTCTACTCAGATATTCCAGATCTTCTTGGTTCAGCCTTGGGAGGTTATAGGAGACCAGGAATTTATCCATTTCTTCTAGGTTCTTATTTTAATGGCATGACATATGGGTTCTCAGGGTAATCTCTGATGATCTTTTGAATGTCTGTGGTTTCTGTTGTTCCTTTCATTTCTGATTTGATTTATTAGGGTTCTCTCTCTCTCTGTCTTACTAGCAGTTTATCGATATTTGTTTACTTTTTCAAAGAACCAGCTCTTGGTCTCATTGATCTTTTGGATTGTTTTTTGGGCTTCCAGCTCATTAATTTCTGCTCTAAGTTTTATTATTTCCTTCCTCCTGTCTGGTTTGGGCTTTTTTTGTTGGTCATTTTCTAAGATTTTAAGCTGTGAAGTCATTTATGTGGGCCCATTCTTCTGTCCTGATGAATGTTTGCAGAGCTATAAACTTTCCTATTATAACACAGTTTTTGCTGTGTCCCACAACTTCTGGTAGCTCGTGTTCTCATTCTCATTTGTTTCCAGGAATCTTTTGATTTTTTTCTTTGAATTCCTCTCTAACCCCACTGGTTGTCCAGTGGATTCAGTGTTGAGGTGTTTAATTTCCATATGATTGATTCGATTCTCCATTTCTGTGTGTAATTAACTTCTATTTTCAGTGCATCATGGTTTGAAAAGATAGTTGATAAAATTTCCATCTTCTTGATTTTATGGAGGTATGTTCTGTGGCCCAGCATGTGAAGCCAGAATTTTCATCTAAACCAATAACCAATATTCCAAGTGACGATGAAATGATAGAGACAATTCTGTGAAAATAGACAAAGATTTACTCATATCATCATTAATTGTTTTCTGTTTCCTTCCAAAAAGTTTTTTTTTTGGGGGGGTCACACCTGGTGATGCACAGGGCTTACTCCTGGCTCTGCAGTCAGGAATTACTCCTGGCGGTGCTCGAGGGACGATATGGGATGTCAGGGATCGAACCCAGCTCGGCTATGTGCAAAGCAAACGCCCTTCCCGCTGTGCTATTGCTCCAGTCCCCCCCCCCCAAGTTTTTTATTATAGGGTCTGGCACTCTGATTATAGTAGTGTTAATGTTGATGGTTTTGATGTGCAGTCACTGCAGGTTGGAGAGAGAGAGTAAGTGGTGAAGGCTCTTGCTTTACACGTGGCCAATCAGAGTTCAGTCCCTGGCACTGCATATGGTTCCCTGAGTACAGAGCCGGGACTATCCCATGAGTCCAGCCAGGCATGGTCTCCCCAGTTCACAGTCACAGCACCTTCGTTACCACTAAATCCCCCCAGACCTGCCATCCTATGCTTGGCCATTTCTTTTCTTTCTTTCTTTTTTAAATTTTTATTAGTGAGACATCATGAGGTTCAGTTGTAGTCTTACAAATTTTTGTGCTTGGGTTTGGATTATACAATGATCAAGTACCCATCCCTCCACCAGTTCCCATTTCCCACCACCACGGATCCCAGTATCCCTCCCACCCCCCATCTCCCTCATCCCACCCTGCCTCTGTGGCAGGGCATTCCCTCTTGTTCTCTCTTTCATTGGGTGTTGTGGTTTGCAAAAGAGGCAATGGGTGACAATCATGTTTCTAATGTCTTCCTCTTCCTTTCTCCTTTACTTCTGGAGTACAATTCTGAAGGCAGCATTTTAGCTTTTTTTCCCCCTTTCAACATTTTAAATACTACTCTCCTCTCTTCCTCCTTGCTCTCTCCGTAAGATCCTGCTTGGCAGTTAAATATTCCCTTCTTTGCCTTTGCCTTTCTTTAGTTTGAGGACAGCATGCCTGGTGCGGACCCTGGGGCACCTACCCAGCTTGCTGTGCTGGTCACCTGGATCTGTTGGGGGTTCTGGCATTCATCCTGGAGAATTCGAATGATGGTCACTCTTCAAACCTCGCCTCTTGAAGTTCTCTCCTTTTGACATTCCCTCTTCCATGATGTGATGACTTTTGTGATCACTCCAGTGTTCTCCGGTGTTCTTTTTCTATTTTTATTCTTATCTTGTGTTTATATGGAGTTTGGGAAAATTATGTTCATATTTCTTCCAGTTCCTGGGTTCTGGTTGTGTCTTGTTTCCAGGTGAACCTTCTAGAGACGTTCTTCATCCCTCTGACACACCTCTTGTCTCTGGATTTTCCTCTGCATTTTTTTAGGCCCCCATATTCTGCTCTCATCACCCCTCTGTCCTTGCATGTGATCCATCCCCTGTGTGGCCTCTGTCCTAATGCCCTCAGTGGTCTCCGTCTGACCACTCTGCGTGGTCACCTGCTGCATCCCAGTCTGGTCCTGATGCTTGCTCTGTCCCTTCAGACTGCTTTAATTTGGAGGGAGGGAGGGGAAGGGGGTCACACTTAGCAGTGTTTGGCGGATTGTCCTAGCTCACTGGTCAGAGGTCACTCTCAGTGATGTTTGAGGCACCATGGGGTGGACCATGGGGCTACAGCAACAAGTACAGATCACAGGAATCTCATTGGTGTGCACGTGGTCATGGCTGGAGGTAGAAGGAAAGCCGGGGTGACAGGGAGTTCATGGGCGAGAGTCTGAGAGAGGCCCCGTGCCAAGATTCCAGACTAGGGAAGTGTGTGTCCACTGGATAGAGAACAACAGAGGGACAAGGCCAGGCGATTGTACCCTGGAGGCTGGCAGACCACGAGGGACAGGACTTGGGAAGTTGTACATTGGATTGGGCCTCAAGGGAGGCATAGACGAGCTGATTCAGGGCCCTGGACACGCTGACCCCCGGACCAGCTAGGGCAATTGGGTAGCCAAGCGGGAGGAGGAGAGGGCGCAAGGAGGGCCGCGGGAAGGACGGGGCCGTGCCGAGGAGGGACGGACGCAGCTGAGAGGGCAGGAGCAGGGTCAGGCAGCTGCAGCTGAGGGCAAGGGCAGGGCCAGGCAGGTTCGGGACCTCGGTGGGTGCAGTGCGCTCAGCGCGGGGCTCAGCCGGCGCCTGGCACGGACACCGAACTCCGCAGTCCCCCGAGCAGACACCAGATGGCGCCATTCCCACGCAAAACGAGTTTCCCGCAGGCGAGCGCGAGTCCCCGTGGAGTCCGCGGGGCGCGGTCTCAGCGCCGCGTGGACCGCCGTTGCACGGGTGGACAGTGGACAGCCACATGCACAGCCTAGGTCAGGGCCAGCCATTCAGAGGGACCTGCATGGGCCTTTCCAGCTGCAGCCCGCCTGGGCTGGGGTGCCCCGGGTGCCGTCCCGAGTCGGAGCGCAGCGTGTGCGTGGAAGCTTCTGGAGGGTTCTGGCAACACAGGAGGGGCTCCAGCAGAGGGGATGCTCCCCAGCGGGACCCCGCAGGAAGCCCTGTCTGGGAAGCGGGGTACGGCGGGGAGGACGGCCGGCCAGGAGGCTGGGCCCGGGGGAGCCTGCGGTGCTGCTCTGGCCTGCCAGGTGTGCCCTCCGGGCATGCCAGTGGTCCTCCAGGTGTGCGCGCGAGGTGCTCCCACGAGGTGTTCCCACTAGGTGCCCATGAGATGTGCCATTCAGGTGTTCTTGCCAGGTGTGCTCTCCATGGCGCACCTGCTGGGTGCACCGGAAGTGCCCTCCAGGTGTGCCGCCAGGTGTGCTGAGGATGAGGCCGCAGGACGCGCCGGAGACCGACCTGGCCGGCAGGGGGCGCGCTCACCCACAACGTGCCCAAGTCGTGGGGGGCGTCCAAGGGTCCGCATCAGCATTGGAGCCGCGGCGCTCTCCAGCCCGGGGTGGGAATGAAATCATTAAGTGGCTCAAATGGAGTTTTGTTCTGTGCATGATCGACCCCGGGAGGGGCGTTCGGGAACAAATAGGCCTCCCCTACCTGTGTCGCAGGGGGCCCGAGCCGCGGTAAATTAAAAGAAAATCACCGGCAAATTGGGGCCCAGCCGGCTGTGACGGGCCATTTGTGCAGCTTAATGGGGCGAAGGAGCTCGGAGCGGCTCAGAGCGGGACACGAGCCGGGCGCGGCGCGCGCAGGCTGCGGCGGCCGGGCCGGTGCGCCCCGGGGAGCGCCGCGCGCCTGCGGGAAACGGGTGCGGGCCCGGGACCAGGCGCCCGCGGGGCGAGGGGCGGTTGGACCAGGGCTCGGTCCGCGCTCGGGCACGCACCCCGGCTTTGGGCCGGACGCTCCGCCCCCGGCTGCGTCCGCGTCTTCTGGCTGGGGGGCGGTTGCGGACGCCCCGGAGATGAGCGCAGCGACGGGCACCGGCTTGGAGCGCCTGGTGCACCCACAGGGCAGCCGCGGGTGGCGAGGCTGGTGGGGCCCGCACCCTGCAGGGAGAGCCAGACAGCGCGGGCCACCCGGGGGCTGCGGGGTGGGGGCTGCGGGGTGGGGATCTGGGGTTGGGGGCTGCGAGTGGGGCGCTGCGGGGTGGGGGTTGCGGGGAGGGACTGTAGGGCAGGGGGTGGGGGGTGCGGGTTTGCTCCTTGCTCCTCCTCCCCTCCTGCCCTCTCTTACCCCCTCCTATCCTCTTCAGTCCCTTTGGTTGGTGCCGAAGGCAGGACCCCAGCAGTGGCTGGTGGGTCGGCGCTGGTGCTGTCTGCGGGGCGCCAGCCGGGACTCAGCCGGGACACTGCGGTCACTTCTGCGGAGACCGTTCCCGGCTCAGGGCCGCAGGGAGGTGCCGGTCCCCGGTCCCCGCGCGCGCAGCCGAGCCCAGGGTGCGCCTAGCCAGCAGGATCCAGGGTGTGGGTGGCCTCTGTGTGTATGTGGGGGTCTGAGACCCAGCAGTCACGTAGATCCTGTCTTGGAGGGGCACAGGCTTGGGCCCCCTTGGTGTGTCTAAGGTTCGGGCGTTTATAAAAGTGGGAGCCGGTGGTTGAGCCCAAGGTCAGTGCCCAGGTGCGAACTGGGAGTCCCTGATCCACCGAAGGGGCTGCGTGACTGAGCAAGTGACTTGACCTCCTTGATGTGGTTTCCGGGAGTCCTTGGGAGAAGCGCGGAAAGGTGCCTGAGAGCAGCAGAGCCAGGGCCGGGCGCTGGGAACCAGCATCACCCTTAAACACAGTAGCCAAGGTGATAGGCCACTGGTTCTGGTGGGACCCAGTCTCCACAGAAGGTGGTGCTGGCATCTCGGAGCCCGTGCTGGAAGGTGAAGGATCCGGAACTTTCTTAAAAAAAATAAAAAATTAAACTGCGAGTTACAAAGTTATTAATAGCTGAGTCTTAGGCATATAATATTTTGATACCACTCCCACCACCAGTGTCCCAGTGAAACAGGTCAGGTAGAGGAAGGAAAACATGTGGTGTATATGCACAATGGAATACTACGCAGCTGTGAGAAACGATGCAATCCTGCAATTTGCTGCAATCGACTTGGAACCGTTGGGTGAAGTAAATCGGAAGAAATACAAACTCAGGACGATTTCGCCTGTGGTATAGAGAATAGAGACGAGGGAATGTAGTGAAGGGGGTGCTCCTAGAGGTGGTCCCAGAGTTTAGGGAGAAGGACAGAGGCGAGAAAGCAAGGGGGAAGGGAGATGAGGAAGGGAAGTAAAGGGGGCTGATGAGAGCCAGAGCACAGGCTCAGGCCGGCTGGGGGCTCTGTGAGGTGCAGTGAGACCCCAGCGCCGCCCGAGTGGGGGGCATCCCCCAAGTCCCACCCTGGGGACTGGCTGCACGGGGGACTCCCACGGAGCGGCGCCCTGCGGGTGGCTCCCGCGCCGGGAGGGCGGCCGGCCGGCAGATGGCGCTGCGGAGCCAGGGCGGTCTGGGACCAGCCCAAGTCCCCGATGCCGCCGCCGGTCCCATCCCACCGCGTGCGTGGACAGCGGCCACACGCACGCCCCATTAGCTGCTGGGTTGGCGGCGGCGTGTCCTCCGGCTGGCGAGGTCACCCCCGCTGCCCACGCAGGGCACTTTGGTTCTGGGGAGGAGCAGAGACAGCGGCCTCAGGCCTGCAGGGAGGTCCTCGCTGGCCAGGCACGGGCCGTGGGTCTGGACTCTCAAGCTGGTGCTGGGCGGGGGGGGGGGGGCCCAGGAGGGCGGCCCTGGGGTGGGTCCGAGGGCTTCGGAGGGCCTCCTGGGGCCATCTGTGCGGAGTAGGGGTGCGGGGGTGTGGCCAATGAGAGCCAGCCAAGGTCGGGGGGGTGAGGTGGTGTGGGGAGGGGGTGCGGGGGTGTGGCCGTGGGAGCCCGGCAAGGTCAGGTGCAGGCTCCTGAGCTCCAGCTTGGCAGCAGGAGGGCGCCTGGGGACCCCTTCACTCCGCTGCTCCCTTCACCCCTCTCCGGGGGACCCTTCGCCAGGTTCTCCGTGACCTCTTCAGGTGTCTATTTTGGTCCAAGAGGCCAACGGGTCTGGACCGCGCTAGCCCGCTCCAGACTCCTGACACCCGCCCCGTCCGCGTCCCTTTCCCCTCCCCAGACCCGCCCCCTTTAACCTTTACCCTCGCCCCTTCCGCACTCCTCCCCAACCGACCCTTCCTGAGCTGTGGATCTGCCTCCTTGCAGGGAGCTGCACGGGAGCCCTGGGCTCACCCAGAGGGAGTCCGAATCCACAACCCAATAGAAAGGCACGTGCCTGTGTGCATGCGTGCGTGTGTGTCTTTGTGTGCATGTACATGTGTATACATGTACCCATGCAGCTGCCATGCATGTTTATGCACATGTGTAGTGCATGTGTGTTTGTGTGTTCACATACATGTGTGTACCTGTGTATGCATGCCTGTGTATGCACTTGTGTTCATGAGTGTGGGCACAAGCACAGGTATTCAGCCGTGCATGTATGTTCCCGCATGGATGCGTGCCCCTGCTTGGTCTACTCATGTTCTCGCACACACATGCATGCCACCACATGTACATGTGTTCCTGCAGATACACATGTTCCTGCACGTATACCTATGTTCATGCATACGTTCATGTCGTTGAATGCATACATGTGTTCCTGCGTGCACACACATGTTGCTGCATGGACCCATGTGTGGGTGTATTCCTGCACGCACACATGCATGTGCACACATGTACATTTGTGTGCTTGTATGGGTGCATATGGTGGGGTGAAGGCCTCTGTCCTGCTTACCCTCACATCTGTGACCCCCCCTCCCGTGGGTGTGGGGAACTGAGGGGCTGGAGGGTTGAGTCTTTCTTCCCCTGTAGGTGGGCACCCGGTCTGGGCTGGTCCCTCGTGTGTGCCTTCCCAGAGTTGCTCTAACCACGAATCACCCCTGTCCTGAGATACAGACTGTCCAGTGCCTCCCCGGCCTGGGCCGACTCAGGGTCCACCTGCCCCCTCACCTGTCACCTCCCCTGGTGTCAATTCCTCTCTCCAGGGGCTCTATGCAGATCTGGGCTGGGAGTCATCCAGGCTGCCAGGGTCCTGAGGGAGGAGCGGAAGTGGCCACAGAGGCCCTGGAGGACAAGCAGAGAGGTGTGGAGGGGACGCCGCGCCTCGCGCACAGGCCGGGGTTCTGGTGGTTCATAAAGAAAGTTTCAGATCTTCTGGTGTGGGCGGTGGGCAGACAATAAGCAAACCAGTAGGAAAGTGGACAGAAAGAAGGGAGAAGGACCAGCAGGTGATGGACAGATGAAGGAATGGATGGACAGACAAGTGGTAGATGAAGGAAGGGATGGACAGACATGACAGGATGGATGGATTGATGAATGGAAGACAAAGACAGATCAGAGATGGACGAGATGGACGAGAACTAGTGATACGGAAGATGGACGGGGGATGGACGACATAGCAGATGAATGGATGGTGGAGTGGACAGACAGACGGAAGTTCCAGCAGAGCTGGCCGCTTTGAAGGAGAGGAGGGCAGGGGGCGGGGCTGGAAGGGCCTGGACTTGCTCTTCCTTGCACCCGTCTCCACCTCTGCACCATCCTTACTTGGCTGCGGAGGTAACTGTGAGGACGGGCCAGGGGAGGGGGGACGTGGGGTGGGACGTGGACAGGCCCCAGCAGTGCTCAGACCCCAGGGAGAAGTGGGCATGCCAGGAAACAGCTGCCATGGCCTGGCTGGAGTGGCAGGAAATGGCCTCAGGATGGAGAGGGGTTGGCCATGGACAGGGCGAGGTGGCACGGGGTGGGGTGGAGAGCAGCTAGGCCCACCAGAGCAGGTCAGCGAGGACACTGGCCTGGGGGCTCTGATCTGCCCTCTTCCGGGTCAACTCTGCATCTTAGATCGCCAGGGGGGAGCTCACAGGCATGTCTGGCAGTGCTAGGACCCATCAGACAACACGACAGTTCTCAGGGCCAGGAAGAGAGCACCAGTGAGGAAGCCTGTGTCTGCCTGAGGGAGGTCCCAGACTCAACCCCCTACCCCCATGCCAGCACCGCCGGGAGTGGCCTTGGTGACCAGGCATGGTCCCTACTTAAAAAAAAATCATAGGGCCTTAGAGTTGACACAGGGTTCAGGTTCGTGGGTACCCTGCTTCCATCCCTAGGCATGGTTCCTAGGGCACCACCAGGGGTCACTCCTGAGCACAGAGCAGGAAGTTGCCCCCAGCACCTCCTGGGGCGACCCCCAACCCCCAACCAAACTCTTGGGATGAATTAAATGGACTCAATGGCAAACACACTCCACGTATAATTAAGACCCAAAGCGTCTGGGTGCTCCTGGGATCGGGTTTTCTCATCTGTTTCGTGAGGATGGTGGCGACTCGGCCACCAGACCACCTGAGATTTCATCACCGTCCAGTCCCCAGCTGGGTGGGGCTGCTGGGCCCTTGTTTTTCTCCCGAGGCTGCCAGGTCTGTCTCGTGGGCGGGGAAGAGTGTGCAACTCAGTTGAGCTCATGGACACTTTCTGTCCCATTCACAGAACGACCAGGAACTTCCCAGGGAAGGGGGGGAGGGGAATGAAGGGAGCCAGTGGGTCTGTGCACACAGCTGGGCTGGGCTGGAGGAGGCGCCCTGAGCCCCAGTACCGGGTGCTGGGGCAGGAGGGGAGGGAGGGAACGTGGGCGATTGTCGTGGGCACCCAACAAGCTTGCTTTGAGCTGATCCAGCAGCCCTCCATCCCGGAGATGGTCATAGCCCTGCGAGTCCAGAGCGAGAGGCAGTGGGACTGCCGGGAGCAGGCTGGGGTTCCAGCCGCCACCCCCATGCTCAGGAGATCAGCACGTGCCGAACTCCGGGTGTCCGGAAACAGCTTGGGGTGGGGTGTGGGGCCCAGATCTTGCCCTGGGAGCAGGGCCAGGTGGAGGGTTCCTGCACCTGGGAAAGGTCCCTCCTCCTGGCGGGCGGGGCTGGTGCTCTGTGTGTGACCCACCCCTAGATCAGCCACTCCTGCACTTTTGAGGCGTTGGGGGGCTGTTCTTTGAAAATCGGAACCCTGGCTGATCGCTAAGGACACGTCAGAGGGCTGGGCCGGCTGGGAAGAGGTCCCCACCCACTGGGTACTGAGCGGAGAAGGTTCAGGAGGGGTCCCTTGAGTCGAGCAAGGCCGTCTCGGCCTGCCTGGCGGGGCTGCTGGGGCCTCTGGGCTGTCACAGAGGTGGGGTGCCCACATGCCTCTCTAGCCTGCTCCCCTGAGCCTGGAACTCTGCATTCTTCGCTTCCTGCCAGAGCTCTTGTTTCCCAGAACAGCTCCGGGCGGCGAACGTGGTGCCCAGCGGGTCACACAGGGGAAGGAGGCAGAGGGCATGCTTGGGGAGGACAGGTGGTGGGGGTCCCGTCCCCCCTTTCCTGACCTTCCCGGCAGCACGCCTGACTGGCCGTGCCTCTGCCTCCCCAGGAAGAGCCCCATCCAGGGTTTAGTAATATCGCCCTCTGACCCGAGGGGCGCGGCCACGTTGGTGTTCCAGCCCCATCGGGCTGCTCTAAACCCAGCCCTGCCACCCAGCTGAAGAGAGACGGAGCCCTGGGCCCTCTCCGCCACAGCCGGGAGCGGCCCCACCAGCATGGGGCTCCCCCGCCACCATTCCTGTCCAGCCCCAGCCCAGTTCCACCCGATGCCGCCTACTGCCGTGCTTGCTGTGCTCCTGCTCCTGTGCTCATCTGCAGAACCTCCTGTCGGGGGCTGCTGGAAGGACGTGGGGGGCCCAGGTAGCCTCAGTGCCATGGGGGCTCCTGCTGTACGTTTGCTTTGAGAAAATGGATTTCCAGGGCACTCTGAGTTATTTCCTTTCTGAAAAGGGGCAGGGGCCAAATAAGTCTGGGGGTGTTTGTGACAGACTTGGGAGGGCCCCGTGATGAGCGGTTGGTTGGGAGTGGGAAGGCCAGAGCCCAGGAATGACGCCTTTCCAGGGATAGGGGCTCAGGTAGGACCCCTCCCTCCCTCCCTCTCTCCCTCCTCCCTCCCTCCCTCTCTCC
>JAOXYA010110798.1:0-10661 GCA_028565675.1 Sorex palustris | reverse complement strand
AATCGAAACCCAAGCACAAAAAATTGTAAATCTACAACTGTACCTCATGGTGTTTCACTAATTAAAAAAAAAAGTGTGTTCTTCAAACAAACTCATAGCTAATGTCATACCCAATTGTGTAAAAGCTTTTCCCTTAAGAGATAGACAAGAATGTCTGCTCTCACTACTGCTTTTCAGCATAGTTTTGGAAACCCTAAACAGAGCAATTAGACAAGAAACATCCAAGGAAGGCAACCATATTGTAAACTTAGAAGTAAAAGTTTTGTTCTTTATGGATCATCCAATAATACACATGGAAAGTCTTAAAACTCCACAAAAAAGCTACTAGAAATGAAGAATAAAGTGGCAGGGTACAAAATCAATAACATAAGTCTGTGCAATTCTTTCTGCAAATAGTGAGTTGAAAGAGAAGTTAAGAAATAATGCCATTTACAGCTACATCAGAAAAGATAAAGTGTCTGGATAAATGTAACAAAGAAGGTGAAAGACTAAGAACTATCAGGCATTACTCAGAGAAATAGAAGACACAAAGAAATGATAAAACACCAGTATTTATGGATTGGAAGAATAAACATTATTGAAATGGCCACCTAAACAAAAACAGTCCACATATTCAGCAGAATCTCTATCAAAATGCCAGGGTATTTTTCAAGGTAATAGAACAAACAGTTCTAAAATTTGTATGAACCACAAAGTAGCCAAAGCAATTCAGAGGCAAAATAATAAAAATGGAAGTACCATGGTCCCTTATTTCAAACTATATTACTAAGCAGTACTAATTAAAGCACTATAATATTAGAACAAAACAGGCATACAGATCAATGAAATAGGATAGAGAACCCTGAAAAAAATCCATACGTACATCCACAATAAAGGACCAGAGTCAAGAAAAGACAGCATCTGTAGCAAATCCTGTGGGGAAAATGGGACTGGTGCATGCCAGACAAACAAAACTTGGTCATTGTTTTTAATTTATTAAAGGAAAGAATTTTATTGTAGTTTAGATAGCGTGGTTGCATTAGCATTAGCTTTTATGGATTTGGTGTTCTCCATTACAGTGCCTTCACCACATAGAGAGTACCCGAGCACTCCATTGAAGTGATGGAAGGATAGTGAGAGAGGGTTGTTTTTGGTTTGTTTCCTTGCTTTAATTGCTCTTTAACGCCATGCACAAAAAATTAACTCAGAATATAAGACATAGATATCAGACCAGACACTATAAAGAGAAGAAAATGAAGGACAGCCGCTCTAGGACCTCACTGTCGAGGTGGTTTTGGAGACAGCCCCAGTGGCAAGAGAAACAAAAGCAAGAGTAAGCAAATGGGACTGCATCAAATGCAGAAGCTTTGACATAGCAAAGGAAGCTGTCACAAAAATAAAAAGGCAGCGTGCCAGTTGGGAGAAGATACCAACGCATCATGCTCTGACAGAGAACTGACATCCAAAATATATAATGAACTCACAACTCAGCTATTGAAAACAAGCAACCCAGTTTTAAAGTGGACAAAAAGCTTGAATAGACCTTCTCCGAGAAGAAAGATGACTCCTCTATAGGCCTATAAAAAATGTTTAACAACACTAATTGCAGAGAATGTGGAGAAAAAGGAGTATTAGTACACTTATGGTGGGAATATATCTTGGTGTAGTTGCTGTGGAAAATGGTATAAAGATTCCTTAGAAAACAAAAATGTAAATTTGGGGGCTGTGGAGATAATATAGGGGTTAAGACTCAACCTTGGACTCGGCCAACTAGGTTCAATTCTTGGCTGGCACCATTTCCTTAGGCTCTTGGTTTCCCATGGGACAAATTGACAGGGAATCACTAAAACACTGTCTGTGCCCTTACCCCCAGAAAAGAAAAAAAAATTAATTCTTTATGACCCAGCACTACCTCTCTTGAGATATTTACCAGAGTGCTTTGAAAACACTGGCTTGAATGTATCTGTGGACCCCCAGTTTATGGCAACCATGCTCACAAATCCCAGACTGTGGGATGAACCTAAAATGTTCATCAGCAAAAGACTGAAGTTGTGGTGTGCCCAGTTGACTAGTGTTCAGACATCAAAGACGAAGTCAAGTCCTGCGGAATGGAACTTAGGTGATTGGGCAAGAAAAAGAAGGCAGTTACTGGAAGGGGATGAGAAGAATGAGCAGGAAGTCTTTTTTTGGTGGTGAGAATTAGGCACAAGTTGGAAGTGTGGTACTCAACCCCTGACGTTCCATTATATTATCAACCAGTAGTGAGAAATTTAGGGCGTTTTCTAAAACAATTCTATTTCTAAGCAAATAGTAATTTTAGTCTTTAAAAAGAAAAGGTGTACTATGGATTTTTAAAGAACCCAGTTGGTTCTTTAAAAGCATTCAAAGTATGCACCTAATATAAGTATTTCACTTGGATAACTGGAAAAATAAAGGACTCAGGGAGGTAAACCAGAATTGCCCATGGGGATAATGTGGGATGCCACAGTGTGTGGGTAAGTGGAATCTTAGAAGACTATTGAGAATCTTGTGGTGGATTTCAAACTCAATGATTAAAATCCAACTAGATTAAAGTTAGTAAACTTATAAGATACTGACGATCACAGTGCAGAATGTTGGCCAAGTGATGACAAGGAAATCGCTAGGAGGATCAAATGACTGCTTTGCTTTGAACTTTGTAGCAAAAATCTATAGGAAAATTCTCCTTTCTGTATTTGCTTTTGAAGTAGCAAGTTTATTGTGTTTAAAGACCCTGTTATTCCATATTTGACGGTAGATCAAAGTTGGTTAAAGCAATGCAGGTTTATCTAGAATTGATATTTGTTTACATTTTAAGTAGAAAGTGTAGATACCTGTTCTTTTTATAGTAACTATAAAACTTTATTAGACGCTCTATGTATAATTAGTTTCTATTTTAAGGTCTTAGTGATTTGAATTTGACTTTTCATTGTGATATATATATATTTCCATAGCTGTGATGTTTCAGATTTTATTTTAATAAATTGAGGTGCCATTTGTATTAAGAGAAAACAGCTTTTGCTGTTTTTGCATGAATAGATGCTTTTATCTTGCAGTCAGTTCCATTAATTGGTTGTTGACTGAAAATGTTAGGAGAATTCTTTTTTAAAAATAAACTGGTGGGGCTGGAGTGATAGCACAGCAGGTAGGGCGTTTGCCGTGCATGCGGCCGACCTGGGTTCGATTCCCAGCATCCCATATGGTCCCCCCCAAGCACCGCCAGGAGTAATTCCTGAGTGCATGAGCCAAGAGTAATCCCTGTGCAATGCCAGGTGTGTCCCAAAAAAGCAAAAAGAAAAAAGGGGGGATTTCTTTCATGAAATGAACCTTAAAAAAAACTGGTATAAATAGTTGCCAATTAATAATGGATCTTGTAGAATTCCCCCCCCTTTTTTTTAAATGAGGGGGGGAAAAGAGAGGTAGAGAAAAACTTGGAAGAATATGACTCATAAAGTGTTAAAACTGATTACTTACGGATTAGAGGCAGGTGGAAAGTAAAAGTGCTGATTACATCTTGGCTTTGGTAAAACAACGTGGTGTGTGTGTGTGTGTGTGTGTGTGTGTGTGTGTGTTTTCAGAGTAAACGGGTGAATTGGTTTGGCTTTTGGTTGAGTATTTCGCTTGCAAAATATCAAAATGTACAAGTTTAAAATGTTAGTTGTAGAATGTTGTAGAATGTTCTAAAGTTATCTTGACATCTTCACTTACAGCTTTTTGTGGGGGGCATGTGAACTGTCATTTTCTGACTTCTGGAAAATGTATAGGAACATACATATTCATGAGTGTATTATTTGTTCAAAGCTTTGTGCTTAATGCTGAAGTGAGATGACATAAACTTGGTTTATCAGAAATAACCAGAAGGTAAGGTTTAGTGCCAGATAGAGATCCCACAGGAGTTAAGGCTTTTGCTTTTGTGTGCAGCCAGCCTGGTTTGTTCCCTGGTCCTGCATATGGTCCCCAAGTACCCCTAAGCATCACCAGGTGTTGCCAAAACCCACACACACGCAAAAAAAAGTAAATTGGAGTGTTTGATAGAATTTATCTTGCTCATATCTATATTTGATGATAACTGTTTTGTCTTAAATTTCTCTCCAATTCAATCTAATGGCTAGTTGGGATTGGAAATAATCAGAAATAAGCAGAGGATGCGTCTGTTTGCACCATTTGGCTATTTTGCTCCCAACTCTTAAATGTATAAATTTTGGCTCTATTGGTTTTATATGTTTCATGGTTGAATTTTTTTTCCTATTGGGGAAAAAAAGATACTATTATTCTAGAATATTTTTGGCCTAGGGCAGACATCCCAAACTTATTTGACTTGGCAACATTTTCTTCAGGGGGAAATAAAAAGGTATTTAATGCCTCCCTGGGAATCTATCTTCCCTTCCCAACACATAGAAAAGTCCCCCAGTTGTCCGAGACCTCTACTGCCCTTCTGAATAGTTCTAGTACATACCCCCTACTCCGGGAATGGGGGTGGGGGTTAGTGTCTCTTTTTTGGGAAACTCTAATCTAGGAATACTTTGATTTTTAAGTACTGACTAGATAAATGTTTGTTAGTTTTTAACCTTTTCCTTGGGAATTTGACATGTTCTTTACCAGGAAGCAGCAACAGAACATGATTGGGCGGGCTTTTCCTGCTTGGCATCACTGGTGGTGCCCTTGTCTCATCTCATTCTCTTACTCTAGTGCTGTCTCGTTCTATTTCTATGGTGGAAATAGAACTGTTAGCTTTTGAGCAATAAAGGGGACGCAAATCTGGGTTTGGGTGCAAAACTACTGGAGTATGTATGCTAGTTCGCTGAAGTTACTAAGAACTCTAGCTGCTTGGCACCTGTGGATCTTGGAAACAGTTGAACTGTCCCCTCCTTTCAAGAAAAGGGCTGCAAAACCTTAGACCCTGCCCCAGGGCTTCTTTGTCGTAGGCCTCTGCCGGCCTTCATGCTCAGCGGTGCTGAGGGCTGCACCCAGTTCACTGCTTGGTCAGCAGGGAGACCGCGGCGCTGGGTCTGTAACCCAGAACGTGAGCTGTGGAGTGAGCACGCTTGCCCTTCGAGTGATCTCCCCGACCCCAATCTTCTGGGTTTGCTATATGCTTTTTTAGCTCCATTAGGTTTTTTCATTTTTCCTTGAGCTTTTCCTTTGACAACTTAGATTTTTGTAATTTGTTTGTTTAAAGTTTTTTTGTAATGCTGTCTTTGATACTTTGGTTTGATTTGGGGGCCACATGTGGTACTGCTAAGCACTCCTAGCTGAGTGCTCATGCAGTGCTAGGGATTGAACCTTGGTCTCCTGCCTGCAAAGTGTGTGCTCCAGCCTGTAGCCTGTTGAGTTCCCTCTCTAGCCCTGACTTTGAAGTCAGTTTTTATCTGCAGTTATTTTACTTGTCTGATTCCTCATCTACTTTCTTGTTGAAACTTTCATGATTTCTTTCTTCTTTAAAATACTGCTTTGGGCCTGAGGAGATTGTACAATGGATAGCTTGCTTGCCTTATATGCAGCTGATCCAGTTTGGTCCCTGGCACCCGGTAAAGTTCCCTGAGCCCCACCAGCAATGATCCTTGAGTGCAAAGCCAGAAGTAAACCCTGAGTACTGCTGGGCATGTCCCAAAAACAAAATGAAAAAAGACACTGCTATGGCTCCATCACACAGGTATTGATCAGTAGTGTTCTATTGTCATTCATTTTTAATATATGATCAGCTGTAGAGTTTCCTGTAACTCAGAAGTTATTTGAAAAATGAGGTTTTATTTATTTATTTATTGGCTTTTTGGGTCACACCCAGCAATGCTCAGGGATTACTCCGGCTCAGCGTTCAGGAATTACTCCTGGCATTGTTTAGAAGATCATATAGGATGTCAGAGATTGAACCTGGCATGCAAGGTCAACGCCCCACCCGCTGTACTATTGCTCTGGCCCCCAAAATAGAAGTTTTAAAAAATTCCAATGATTAGATTTATAAGCTCTAGGCATTATTATTTTACTTTTCAGCTATGATCTTTTCTTAATTAATTTTTCTTAAGTTATAACGTAGCTATCTTATAGGTAAAAGAAAATGGACTGTGTAACAACACCTACATTAGGCATTTCTCAAATTTTTTTACAGTGCTGAGCAGTCTTTCCCAATGTGGGTGATACTGTCTCCCCGACCTCCTGTCCCGGAGTGCTGAAACTTTCCAGGGGAATGGTAATAGCCTGGGTGCAATTGGGGACATTTTCTTTGTGTTATAAAGATAGGTTTCTGGGAGGCAGTGAGTTAATTTTTTTTCTTTTTCTAAAAGGGGGCAGATAAATTTGAGAACCTCTCGTCTAGAATATGATCATTTTTGTAAATCTTGGGTTTTTATTGGTTCCATTCTCCTCGCCCCCTGTCCTCCCCAATTCTAAGATTACTTTGAGGCACACTTTTCTTGTCATAAAATTTGCCTTTGGTTTAGGGCTGTAGTTCAATGATAGATCCTTGCGTCCCTGAGAGTTTCAGTTCAATCTCCAGCACTCTCAGCAGAAGCTTTCTAAATGTGTCCTGTGAGGTGATTTTAGAGTACTCATAGGTTGGACAGTTGTCACTACTCTCTAATTATGGAGCTGTGTTTCAGTACTTTAGAAAGAAACCCTTTTTTCTGTTAGTGTCCCTCCTTGTTCCTGCTTCTCACCCAGCCTCTGGCAAACATTGATTTTTCTGTGTCTATTGATTTATACATTCTGGACATTTCGTGTAAAGAGAATCAGACAAAATGTGGCCATTATTGTCTTATTTCGCTTGACATAATTTTTCAAGATTTTTCCTGTTGCTTTTGCAAGTATTGGGCATTCATTCCTTTTTTAAAAAATTAAGGGCAGAAGGGCCTGGAGTGATAGAAAAGAGGTTGAAATTAACCTGCCCTGGGGCTGGATAGATAGCACAGTGGGTAAGGCATTTGCCTTGCACGCAGCCGACCCGGGTTTGATTCCCAGCATCCCATATGGTCCCCTGAGCACCACCAGGAGTAACTCCTGTGCATCGTCAGGTGTGACCCAAAAAGCAAAAAAAAAAAAAAAAAAAAAAAGAAAAGAAAAGAAAGAAAAGAATTTAACCTGCCCTGCATGTTACTGACCAGGGTTCAATCCTAGGCTTTCTGTGATCCCAAGCTGACTACAGCCCTGAGTCCCGAGCACTTACATGGTAGCCCAGGGACCTGGCACCACAGAGCCCATAGCAGCACGTCCTCAGGCAATGTTTTGAACTACCACCCAGTTGGCTGAAAATTGTTGGGCACCCAAATAGTCAGAAATTGAGATTAAGGGGACGGGAGAGAGTACAGTGGGTAGGGCACTTGCCTTGAACACAGCTGATCAGGATTTCATATGGGGCATCCCAGATGGTCCCCTGAACACTGCCAGGACTGATTCCTGAATGCAAAGCCAGGTGTAGTCCATGAGCATCCCCAAGTGTGGCCTAAAACCAAAACCAAAAAATTGACGTTAAAATTTTGTTAACAAGGGGCTGGAGCGATAGTACAGCGGGTAGGGCGTTTTCCTTGCACGTGGCCGACCCAGGTTCGATTCCCAGCATCCCATATGGTTCCCTGAACACTGCCAGGAGTAATTCCTGAGTGCATGAACCAGTAGTAATCCCTGTGCATCGCTGGGTGTGACCCAAAAAGAAAAAAAAAAGTTAAAATAAGCCATTTTATTCCACTACTCATTTTTTTTGTTTTTGTTTGTTTAAGGGACCACATCTACCTCGGTGCTGGGATTCACTCCTGGCAGTGCTCAGGAACCATGTGAGTGCCAGGAATCAAACCCAGACTTCCCTTATGCAGAGCATATGCATTTGAGTTATTTCCCTGGCCCAAGTAAGCCATTTTAAAGTGGACACCAGTTCAGCAGTAGTTAGTACCTTTACAGTATTGTCCAGCACCATTTCAGCTTCAGAGTATATCACTCTAAAGTACATTTATCACCCCGTGCCCGTTAAGTAATTTCCTTCCAGCCTTTGCATTCCCCTCATACTCCACCCCAAGTACCTGACAGCTGCCATTTGTTTGTTGTTATGGGTATTTCATATAAATAGTATTTGACCTTTTGAGTCTTTTTCTTCACTTAGCATGTTTCCTAGGCTTATCCATGTTCTGCATTTCTTTTCATGGGGGAATTACATTCTGTGATACGTATGTAACATCATTTGTTCATCCATTCAGTCTACAGATGGATGATTGGGGTTACTGTAAATGTTGTTGGAAGTACCTGAGTACCTGTTTTCAATTGTCTTAAATGTATACCTGTGAGTAGAGTGGAGTCATAGTTAGTTTTGTTTCTGACAAACAACCAAACTTTGTATAGCAGGTGCATCATTTTACATTCACATTTGCAAGGCATGGGAATTGATTGATTTATGGTTTGGGAGCCACACCCTGCTCTGCTAGGACTTACTCCTGGCTCTGTGTTTAGGAATCATTCATGGTAGTGCTTGGAAAACCATATGCAGTGCAGGGTAAGCACCTTAATCCTTGTATTCCTCAGCACTGCACGAGGGGTCTTCGTCATATTCTTACCAGCACTTGGTGATTTTAGTGTCTTGTTTTAAATATCCAGTCTAGTAGCCAAGCGATAGCTTATTTTGATTTTCATTTGCATTTGTCTAATCACTAATAATTTTGAGCACATTTTTATATGGTTGTTAGTCACTTTGTCTGTCGTTGGAGAAATAACCCATCTGGGTTTTTTCCTCATTTATAAACTGGTATTTTTTGATTTTTGTAAGTTTTTGTTGTTTTTATATTTTTACATGTTTTCTGGATAGTTGACCCTTAACTCTGCTTCACAATGATAGTACAGTGGGTAGGGTGTTTGCCTTGCATGCAGCCAGTCGGCCAACCCAAGTTCAATTCTTCCGCCACTCTCCAAGAGCCCGGCAAGCTACTGAGAGTATCTCGCCCGCACGGCAAAAGCCTGGCAAGCTCCCCGTGACGTATTTGATATGCCAAACACAGTAACACCAAATCTCACAATGTTACTGGGCCCGCTCGAGCAAGGGCAAATCAATGAACAACAGGAGGACAGTGCTACAGTGCAGTGACCCTTGCTACGTATAAAAACTTTAAATGTTTTATTTTGTAGCTTGTTTGTTTTTGTTATGAGGGTCTCACATGACTTCTCAGGGCTTACTCCTGCCTCTGAACGTAGGGATCATGTCATGGTGGTGCTCCTAGGGAGTTATATGGGATACTGGGGATTGAAGCAGGTTGGATTTATGCAAGGCAAACACTGCTGCACTATTGTTTGGGCCCCAAGTAGATTGCTTTTTATATAATTTATTGTAAAATCATCTGCACAGATGCTTTTAATTTTGCTGGAAATCCAGTTTACCTGTTTTATTCCTGTTTTAATTGTCATGTAAGAATCCATTGCCAGGATCAGTGACGTAGTACAGAGGTTAAGATGCTTGCCTTACAGGTGGCCTGCCCCAGTCCATTCCTGGCACTGCATATGATTCCCCCTGACGCTGCTAGGTGTGACCCCAGAACAAATAATTAAAAAAAAAATCCATTGCCAAGTCTAAGGTGATTAAGATTTAGGCAGGGTTTTTTTTCATAGTTTTAGATCTTACAGTTTTATACATTTTGAGTTAATTTTTTGTAGATAGTATTAAGAAGGAGTGTACATTATGGTATAATTTACATGTGAGCACTGATTTTTCTGTTTCCCATAAGTTTGGGTACATTGTATTTTTGTTTTCAAATTTCTGAAAGTACTTTCTAATTTCTCATGTGCTTGCTTCTTTGCCTTGTACTGCTACATATGAGAGCTGTTGGTATATAATTCTCTTTTGGATGTGGTCTTTATCTTGGTATAAGGGTGATGCTGGTTTTAGAAAGTGAGTTGAAAAGTGTTCTCTCTTTTTCTGTCATTTTTTTCTCTCCTTTCAAAATAATTTCTTTATTCTTCAGTAACAATACTCAGTGATAAGTATGAGTCTCAAAATGGAGACATTACTGGGCCCGCTCAAGCAAATCGATGAACAATAGGAGGACAGTGTTTGCTTAAGTATTTTGTCAAATTTTGTGAAATTTCAACCATTATTTTTTCAAATAACTTTGTCATTTCACTTTTTTAAGTCTAGTGGATAAACATTAGATGTTTTTGTTTTCCCATGCAACCCTGAGGGTGTGGTGTTTGTTTGTTTGTTTTTAATTAGTGAAACACCTTGAGGTACAGTTGTAGACTACCAAATTTTTGTGCTTGGGTTTCAGTTATACAATGCTCGATACCCATCTCTCCACTAGTACCCATTCTCCGCCACCACTGATCCCAGTATCCCTCCCACTCCCTTCCCCCATGCCACCCCGCCTCTGTGGCAGGGCATTCCCTTTTGTTCTCTCTCTCCTTTGGGGTGCTATGGTTTGCAAAAGAGGCATTGAGTGGCAGTCATGTTCAGTCTATAGTCTACTTTCAGCATGCATCTCCCATCCTGGAAGGATCTTCCCAACACCCATTATTTGGTGCTCCCTTCTCTATCTGAGCTGCCTCCAAGCTATGGAGTAAACCTCCTGGTACATATCTCAGCTATTCTTGGGTGTTAGTCTCCTATTTTATTACTTTATGTTGCCCAGATGAATGCAATCTTTCTATGTCTGTCCCTCTCTTTCTGACTCATTTCTCTTAGCATGATACTTTCCATGTAG
>JAOXYA010110784.1:0-22387 GCA_028565675.1 Sorex palustris | reverse complement strand
AATGGGGCCACACCCCTTCCCCTCCGGGCCGGCGTGGTGGCGCGGTTTAACACATAGTCCATTCGTTTTTCTGCTCCGGGCCGCTGGATTTCTGTGTTAAGTCCTTGTGCTTCTGGGGGGCCGTGTCCATGCTGGAGAGCCGCCCGTCGGGGGCCGCTGGCTCCCAGTAATTTTTGAAAGTGATCTAATTCTCTAACAAGCCTGGACACGGTTTGAGAACAGAGGTATTGGTGTTTGTCACCTTTTTTTTTTTCTTTTTGGATCACACCCGGCAATACACAGGGGTTACTCCTGACTCTGCACTGAGGAACTACTCCTGGCAGTGCTCGGGGGATCATGTGGGATGCTGGGAATCGAACCTGGGTCGGCCGCCTGCAAGGCAAACGCCCTCCCCGCTGTGCTATCGCTCCAGCCCCCTACCCAGCTTCTTGATCTGTAGGATCATGGAAATGGGGTTCAGGGGCTCCTTTGGTTGTTGCCAGCTCACTTGCCTGCTTCCGGGTCTGTACCCCTCTCCCCTGTTCAAGAATTGGACAGAAACTTCCAGAAACTTCTCCTCTCCCTCTAGTTCCCAGTGTGTGCTCGGTCATTGGGGAAGTAGGTGCCTGCACCCTGGCGGGGTGGGTGGGGTTGAGTGTTGGTGACCTGGCTGCCAGGGGTTACTTCCGGGCTCTGCAGGGTACTGGTGGCCGGATTGTGTGTGTGTCACCTGTAGTGTGTGACAGTCAGTCAGTCAGTCAGTTGACTCTTCTGTAGCCTCTGATCTTGGAAATTCGCAGACGACATAAATAGAAGCGGCCCTGGGCCAGAGCGATAGCATCGTGGGTAAAGCGCTTGCTTGCACACGGCCAACCCAGGTACCACACGGGGTCCCTGAACCCTACCAGGAGTGATGCCTGAGCATCGAGCCAGGAGTAAGCTTTGAGCACTGCCAGGTGTGCGCCCCACCTTCTCCCCTAAAAGTGTGCCCTAAATCTCTCGCCCTTTCTAGGCCGGCAGGGCCTTCGACACCCTCCTTGTTGTCCAGCCAGGTGGAGTCTCGCTGTCCCTGTCAGTTTTGACCTGGCATGTGTGTTTGTGTATTGCGGCGTGTGGGAGTTAGGTGGGGAGATGGGGCCGACTCCTGCCTCTGGGCTCAGAGGTCACTTCTTGTGGTTCTTGGGGGACCCCGCGTGGTACCAGGGATCGGATCAGGGGCAGCCGAGTGCAAGGAGGACGCCTTCCTCATTTATATTCTCTCTGCTCCCCTCCCCCGTTCTAAGTCTTTCAGTAGCTCACAACCCTCTTTCTGGGGCTCCAGGATGTGGGGGCTCCCTTGGGATTGGTGTTGCCGGTGACCGCCCGGCCCCCGCAGTGAGGATTGATGTGCAGTTATGCCCCGGCAAAGGCTGTGTCACCCACTCCACGCCTGGCCTGGCCTAGAAACGGACCCACTTCCTATCCACTTCCTGAGCGCTTCCTGAGCGTAGGGAGCGGCCTCTAGTGAGAGAACCTAGGAGCCGCGGCCCACCCCCTTCCTCCGTCTGTCCTTCCGGAGCCTCCCTGTCCCTCCCTCAGTTTTTAAGGCTCTGAGAGCGTGGGGGTGCCCTCGAGGCCCCACTTGCTGTGGTGGGGGGCAGTGAGGGGTGGCTCTGTCTGGAGCTCGAGCTGAGACTGCTGGGGTCTGCTGGGGTCTTTTGGGTCTGGGCACGTCCGATCATCCGCTGGGGAGCCCTCCAGGGGCAGTGGGTCTGCTGGGGAGGCAGGGAAGGCTGAACCCAAACCCCCAGCGTGCGGAGGCTCCTGGTCTGATTCCTGCCAGGAGGAGAGAAGGGGTGGGGCAGGGGAGCAGGTGAGCAGCAGTCCGAGACCCCCACTGATGGCCATGGCATGGCAGCTGGGTGGGCCGGAGCATCAGAGTTGGGGTCAAAGAAAGGGACCCCAGGGCAAGTGAAGGGCCCTGGGGGAGCTCCTGGGAGTGAGCCGAGACCCCTAGAAGTACCGTTGGGAAGCCTGGGAGGCGGCTTCAGGGGTGGGGGGACTTGTGAGGGTGGGAACATGCCTTGGAAGTCGTCCATTCGGGCTTCTGATCTTTCCCTCCTCCTATAAGGTCTATGCACATGCATGTGTGCCCGCGTGTGTGCACGTGTGACCGTGTGTGCGCATGCTTGTGTGCCCGAGTATACATGCACACGTGCATGTGTGCACACGTGCATGTGTCTGTGTGTGTACGTGCGCATGTGCTGGCGTGTGTTTGTGTATGTGCACATGTATCAGTGTGATTCGTGTGTGCATGTCCATGTGCCCACGTATGTGTATGTGTGCATACCCATGTAATCTCATGCATAAAGTATGTGCAAGTACCTGTGCCCACAGTTTGTGCTTGTGTGCCTGTGCCTACTTGTGTGCGTGTCTGCATGCCCATGTGCTGGTGTGTGTGCATGTGTGTACGTGCCCATGTGCCCTCGTGTGTGCATGTGTATATGTGTACATGTTCCTGTGTGTGCATGTGTGTGCACGCCCATGTGCCCTCGTGTGTGCTTGCGTGTGCGTGTACCTGTGCCCGCGTGTTGCCCTGTATGTTCACTACCGTGAGTGCAGCTTAACCCCGCTGTGTCCCAGAGACAAGCCAGCTGTCCCCTGCTGTCTGGGAGCGGCGGGGACTCAGCTACAGCTCTCGTTGGCCAGCAGCCCCGGGAAGGACAGCCACGTGGGGACGTGGGGACTGCGTCTCTGTGGGCAGCTGTAGACGGCGACATATGGGCATGTAGGAGGAGGTGCTTAGATCCGCACTGGCAGAAAGTGGAGGTTTCTTTAAAAAAAAGAATGTCTGTGTAGAGTAAAAAAAAAAAGGATGAAGAAGAAGAATGCAGACATGCTTGGTTAATGCAGTCACCAAGGTGTGGACGTGGGCACTGTGGGGACCATCTGGCCTGTCTGTGGCGCCAGTTCAGGGGCTGGGGCTCCCCCTGCTGAGGTGCTGGGGGTGGGGGTGGAACATGCGTTGAGGGGGGGTCGCAGGAGTGCCGAGACTAGACCTGGGGGAGCCGGGGTGGGGTGGGGAGTGGGGTGTGAGTTGATGGCGGGGGCAGTGACACAGGACCCGGCTGCTGAGAGGCCGCAGGGAGGAGGGATGCTCGGCCCTAGGAGGCCACGGGGGCAGGGTGTGCTCAGGAGGTGGTGGATGTGGGCCCGGGGCAGAAGCCCATCTCATTGGGCTCCAGGCAAAGGCAGGCAGAAAGGAAGGCAGGTCCTGTCCCCCCAATGGCGCGTCCCTCCTGGTGCCTTAGGGCAGGGCAAGCGTTGGCCCCATGGGTGTCCGCTGACCTTCAGTCCAGCGTCTTTAGCCGGGGCCAGTCCTGGGGGCGGCTGCCCCTCTGCCTCTGGGAGCCCCCCATGCCCCCATGGCAAAGCTCCTAAGATGCAGAAAACCAGATCAGGTGGTGGAGGGGGCAGGGGTGGGGAGGGCCGGGGCTCTGTGTGGTGACGGGGTGTTCTGGGGGCCCATTTGGTGTGGCCTGAGACCCCCCCTTTCCTGGTTTGAAGTGGGCTGATGGGACAGGACGCTGGGAAGACGTGTGTGGCGGGGGGGGGGGCGGTCGGGGACAGAGGCGGGTGGGCTCTCCGCAGCGTGCTCTCCCCCACCCGTGTGATTCAGTGTTCCCAGCTCGCACCTCTCCCCACTGAGCAACTTTAGGGGGATGGGCACCTGGGGAAGCCCAAGAAAGGACCCAGAACCAGCATCCCACAGAGCGTCCCAGTACCCAGACCTTGGTCTCTTGCTGTGGTGGAGGAACTTCCGGAAGCTTCCACAGACAGCGGCTCTGGTCCCTTGTTCCCCAGAGTGGTGAGGCCGAGCTGTCAACCTCCTCCCACTCGCCTGCGTTGTCCGTGCTTCTCCGGACCGTGTCCAGGCGGCCGTCTCACTGAGCGCATCCAGCTGGCCCCTGGGGATCCATCATCTGCCACCATTCCTGCCACAGGCCGAGTCTGGCTTTTGCGGGCCTCCTTCCAGAGTTCAAACCTCCCCCCCATCTGACTCCTCTGCCCATCTCTGGGCTCTGCAGGCTCCTTGATGCTCCGTGTTAACCCCCACAATCCTCCATCCATCCCGTCCGTCTGTCCCTCTATCGTGCCGTGCTCACACAGGGTTCACATCTGTAGGTTTTTTTTTTTTTTGCTTTTTTTGGGTCACACCCGGCAATGCTCAGGGGTTCTTCCTGGCTCTGCACTCAGGAATCACTCCTGGCGGTGCTCGGGGGACCCTGTGGGGTGCTGGGAATTGAACCTGGGCCCTACCCGCTGTGCTACCACTCCAGCCCCTGTAGGTCTATTTTGGGGGTGGGGGGCCTGCCCGCCAGACCATCCTTGGGGGGACCCTGCAGATCAGACCCGGGGCTCCCACGCTCCAGCCTGTTAAATTCGCTCTCCGCCTGAGACTGTTGGTTTTCAGGTACTAATCGTGCACGCGTTCCTGGGAATAGGCCCACCGACGCAGTGATTACTAGGAAAAAATTAATAGGGTCTGGGAATTATGTGCACTTTATTAAGCAGTCGCTCTTTCGAAATTGGCAGTTCCGCGTATGATCTGTATTTGCAAGTTTCATTTAACTTCAGTATCAGGTTGAAGAGCGCAGCCCTGGCGGACCATCCTGCACTGAGAAAGAACCCCTGGCACTTTCTCCCCTGCGGTTGACTGCAGGGGATGGGAACGTGCAGTTTTCCCTGCCGGAACGTGCAGTTCTCCCTGCTATGATGGGGGCACGTTCAGAGCCCCTCCCCCCACGCCCCCTTGCTGCATGGTGGCACCCGGACTCCGTTTATCTGAGGGATGCCAGGGTCTCTCCACCACCAGATCCACTTTGGACAAGGCAGGGGTGACAGAGGCGAGGAGCACAGGGGAGGGATGCTCTGGAGGGACCGCACCTAGGAATGGTACTTTCCTCTTGCCCTCACCCCATTGGCCAAGGCCAAGTCACGTGACCCACCTCCTTGCCAGGGATGTGGGGAAATGCCCTCACTTTTCTAAAGGCTGCCTAGGAGGAAGCGGTGAAAGTCAGGGTCCCCACCTTAGTCCCCCTCACTGGTTTTTGGCGTGGACCCTTTGGGCGCTCTGACTCCTTCCTGCCCCCACCCCCAGCCGTTCTGGGATTCTCAGCTCAGACCTACCTCCAATCCTTTCTCTCTCCCTGTTTGGGTTGAGATTGGCAGCACTGCCTCTTCTCCCCCTGAGTCCTACCTGCTTCCCCAAGCTCCTGCTCTCCCCCCAGTTGCCTGCCTTGCCCACCGGATCTAGCCCAGGGGCCAGGGTGGTACATGGTGGGTTTGACTCCAGATCCTCCGAATCCCCATCGCCATCCTCATCCTGCTAAGTCTCAGCTAATCACACCCTTTTGTTTGTTTGTTTGTTTTGGGTCACACCTTTGCACAGGAGTTACTCCTGGCTCATGCACTCAGGAATCACTCCTGGCGGTGCTCGGGGGACTATATGGGATGCTGGGAATTGTACCTGGGTCAGCCACGTGCAAGGCAAATGCCCTCCCTGCTGTGCTTCAGCCCCATCATACCCTTGTTTCATTGGGAAAATAGTCAGGTGTGGGCATACCCCCCTCCCCCGTCCAGTTATTACCAGTGTACCCCGTTCTTAGCTTCTACCCACTATGACCTTACGCAGGGGTTAGCAACCTGATTACGTGATTAGGTTTGCTGTGGTTAGTCCTGTGACTGGTCTTTTTTTTTTTCCCTTTTTGGGTCACACCCACAATGCTCAGGGGTTACTCCTGGCTCTGCATTCAGGAATCACTCCTGATGGTGCTCAGGGGACCCTCTGGGATGCTGGGAATCGAACCCAGGTCAGCCACGTGCAAAGCAAACGCTGCCCCCGCCCCCCCCCCCCGTGCTATCGCTCCAGCCCCCGCTGTGGCTGGTCTTCGCAGTGGGTGTTCCTGTGCCTGCCCTTTTCCTCTCTGCCTTCTCAAAATAATGTTTCCCTCCCCGCTCGAACCCGTCTCCCTCCCAGCTCTCAGCGTGCCTTCCTGGCAATATCTTACATCTCCTCAGGGTTTCTCTGTCTCTTTCTCCCCAGCAAATTAGATTTCGTCCCCCTTGAATTTCATCAGCAGCTTTCTTTCTTTTTTTTTTTCTTCTCCCTTCTTCTTTCTATTCACATTCTTTCCCGGGGCTCTCACCAGCCCCACTGCTCTGCTGAGAACTTAGGGGGCGAGGCTCCCAAATCAGTTCTGCAGCCAAGTTTGCTCTCCCGGACGTCAGAATCCAATCTTCCTGCTCTTCCTGGCACCCCGTGCTGGGTCGCGTCCCAGCCACCCGCCTTTGGCGGATGTCGAACCGAGGATCTGAGTGCCTTTCCCCCTTTCCCTCGGCTTCCGCTCTCTCCTGTCTCCCTTCCTGCAGGATGCAGATAATGGTTGCAGGTAGGAGGGAGATGACGGCGTCTTGGATTATTCGGTTGATCATTCCAGTTGTCAGCCGTTATTGGAAACCGGAAGTTTCTCTTGAGAATGCAGCTGAGACATGAGGGCGGCACTGAGGCCGGTTTTGTGAGGCGCGAGGACAGGCGCCCTCCCAGGCACCATAACCCTGAATTACGTTTGCATCCGTGTAGACAGCCAGAGTGAAGTTGTCCAGTGAGACATTGGACCACTCCAGCACCCGCTGCCCCTCCCAGAGTCGATAGGTTCACGTTGGCCAACTCTGTCATTTTTAGTCAGGAGGTGTGTCCGACGGGTGTCAAGTAAGCAATAGAAGAATATATTGAAGGGCTGGAGCAATAGGACAGCGGGTAGGGTGTTTAGTCTTGCACGCGGTCGACCCGGGTTTGATTCCCAGCATCCCATAGGATCCCCTGAGCATCGCCAGGAGTAATTCCTGAGTGCAGAGCCAGGAGTAACCCCTGTGCATCGCTGGGTGTGACCTAAAGAGCCAAAAAAAAAAAAAGAATTTACTGAAGGTGGAGACCTGGTTGATGGTATAGCAGATAGGGCACTGGCCTTGCATGTGACTGACCCAGATTCAATCCCCAGCATCCCATAAGGTCCCCTGAGAATTGCCAGATGTGATTCCTAAGTGCAGGACCCAAGAGTAAGCCCTAAGCATCACCTGGTGTGGCCTTAAAAGAAAAAAAAAACTTTATCGAGGGCTGGGGATGTGATTGAGTGGCCAGACCCTCGCCTTCATGTGTTTGAGCCTTAAAACCACACACACACACACACACACACACACACACACACACACACAGAATAGGAAGGACAGCAGTTACAGTTCTTCACAGGGATTTTGTTGGACTCTTAGGCCTCCCATCACCCTGGGCTCTCTTCTCCCCATCACTTTGCTTCTGTTCCCACACCAGCCGTGAGCTGATGCTTGCCTTGAATAGGGCCGGCTGAGAGCTGACCAGAGACCCTGAGGACCTGCTGCCTCTGCCTCAGAAGACCCCTGGATGCTTCTTAATTCAAACTAGTGAAGGTTCCAGAAGGCTTGGATGGGGGGGCGGGGAACCTCTTGTCCTAAACCCAGGGCACTGCTAAGCCCTTCAGCTGGTCACGGGCGGAATGGGAGCGCTGGGGCTCAGCTAAGCGGTTTGTTCGTGTCATTTAGCCCTGACTTAGATGACTCAGGACAGAATTTTCCATCTCTTGCGATGGTTCAGTGAACACGGAATATTAAAAACAAGCAAACAAACAAACCAACCCAAACCATGTTTTTGTGAAGTGGCGAGTTTGAGGAGGGGAGTTTCAAAGCAGGCTGGGAGCGATTACGGAAAGGATTTTTCTTAAACTCCCTTAAATCAGCGGCGAGATGGGGAAGGGGGGGAATCGTTGTTTTGCACCCACAAATGGTGATTCAGGCCGTATACACGTTTCCGTCGCGTTGGGCCGGGAGGAAGGGGCGCCGTGCTGAGGGGAGCACCATCTCTTAACGAGCGCGCGCCCGGTTCTGTATTTGCTGTCATCTCAGCCAGCGAGTCCCCAAATAGCCACCATTTGTAAATTGTTCCCGACATATTTTCTGCTCTTTGAATTCCCGGAGTGCCTGCAACATAATTAGGGAGAAGCAATCTTGTACATCGGTAATAGGCAGGAGGACACGGCTCCAGCATGCAAATAGGATGTTACCTAAGCAGAGATCCAGCACCGCACAGCAGCGACTGCCCTCTGAGAGGCAGACACACTAACGAAGGCATCGAAGGCACCGGGGAAGGGAGGGGGGAGGGGAGGGGGTCCTCATCTGCATGCTGCTCGGGGGACCACCACCAGAGCCCCTGGCCGCCGGAAGATGGAGCAGATGACAGAGAAGGGATTCAAGGCCCTGGGAGGCAGGCGTGATCTGGGGTGGGGACCCGAAGGGGGGAGGGTCTCAGGCCGTGGGCCTGACTTCTGTCCTATTGCACTTCAGCAGAGGGGCCTGGACGGGGGTGGCCACTGGGGTGCCTGGCAGAGGCTGGCCCACTCGCCCTCTTGCTCGTCCTGTGTCCGGGGACCACCTTGCCCTGAATGCCTGCCCGCCCTCTCCTCATAGTGCATCAGCAGTGGACAAGGAGCCACAGGGCTGTGTGCTTTGGTTCTGTGCGGGCACTGGAGCAGGGCCGAGGGCAGAGGGGTGACAGGGCTGTTGGCTTCGTCAGGGGATCGTAGCAGGGGAATCTGGAAGAGAGGGCACCTGCCAGGGGTCGGGAGCTTAGGGGAGCCTGGGGGCAGTGTCGGGGAGCTTAGAGGGGCGCTCAGGAATCCAGTGAGAATAAAGGGAGTGGGGGTAACAGGCAGTCAGCCAGGGAGGAGGGTGGGTAAGGTGGGGTCTACCCTCGGGGGTGGTCATTGGGTTGAGCCCATTGGAGGCCAGTGGCCAGTGGTTGGGCAGATGGTTAGGGGCGGACACAGGGCAGGAGAGGTGGACAAGCAAGGCCAAGGAACCTAGAAGGTTCTGTGGAGCAAGAATGTGGAGTGAGGCCGAGGAGGACATCACGTCCATAGTGGGATGGTTGTCAAGAGGCAGCGGTTCTAGAAGGCCCAGAAGGGACCAGTCAGGAGGGAGAATTGGGTGCCGCTGGGCCGGGCAGCAGAAGCAAGCAGCAGAGATGGGGGACACCGGTGCCCTCGGTGGCAGCAGGGCAGGGACGTTCGCTTCCGATTTCTTGCCCTGCCGACGGCTGACATTGCATCTCGTTGGAGGCGCCTGCCTGTCACCCACCAGCTCCTGGGGCGGAGGGGTCCCTTAAAACCCTTTGTACATTTTCTAACAGAATCACTGGTTTTCTGGTCATGGCATTTGGGACCTTCCTTGCATCACCTCCCTCGGTGTCTTTTCACCCGGAATATGGTTGGAGCCTGGGAAGGAGTCTTGAAGGGCTACATGCAGGGGCTGGAGGGATAGCACAACAGGGTGGGCATTTGCCTTGCACGTGGCCGACCCGGGTTCGATTCCCAGCACCGCCAGGAGTAATTCCTGAGTGCAGAGCCAGGAGTAACCTCTGTGCATCGCTGGGTGTGACCCCCCACTCCCTCCAAAAAGAGAAGGGCTGCGTGCAGGCAGGCTTGGCACGGGGCAGCCTGGGGTTGATCCCTGGCACTGCCCGGTCTCTTGAGCATTAGCGGGTGTGGCCCAAATGCCAAGGGGGAAAAGAAGAAATCCACAAAACCTAAACGTTTGGAAATCTGACTTGCCAAAGCTTGATGCCAGCCCCAGTTTCAGCTTTCCATTCTCTTTACAGTGTCTTTGGAAGAGCAGCGGGTTTTAGTGTCGATGAAGCCTGCGTGCTGATACTAGTATTCTAAATTGTGCCTCATTTTAAAGTTTTATTGTTTGGGCGCCACACCCAGCGGTGCTCCGGGCTTCCTCCTGTCTCTGCATTCAGGGATCAGAGCTGGTGGGGCTTGGGGGACCCTATGGGATGCCGGGGATGGAACTGGGGATCATGTGCCGTACCCACACCAGTATCTCTCCGAGCCCTGCACCTTGTTTATTTATTTTAAAAGTCCTTATGGAGGTGCTGCAATTTACAGTACTGTTAGTGATGGCTCCATGCATCTTTGACTTTCTTGTTGTTGTTGTTGTTGTTTTAATTTTTATTAGTGAAACACCATGAGGTACAGTTGTAGACTGACAAATTTTTGTGCTTGGGTTTCAATTATCCAATGTTCGAGTACCCAGATTTACTCGTATGTAAATTTCATGACTTCATCGTTTCTAACAGCTGCATAGTACTCCATTGTGTAGATGTACCAAAGTTTCTTCAGCCAGTCATCTGTTCTCGGGCACTCAGGCTTTTTCCAGATTCTGGCTATTGTAAACAGTGCTGCAGCATCTTTGACTTTGGACATCGGTCTAAAATTATCTCTGCCTACCCGGGGGTGACCCAGGTGGTCTCGACTTTTCTTCTGGAAGTTGTGTGCTGCCCTGTGGCTATCGACAGACCCGTGTGACCATTGCCCTGAAGGGAGGCGAGGGGACAAGCCCCAGGGGATAGAAGTTTCCAGGTGCAGAACAGAGACCTGGAAGCAGGCTGGCATGATCAAGGAGCCAGAAGGCCCCTGGACTAGGAGACGTGCTTGTTTTCCTGAAAGCAGAGCAGACCCTTGGGGGATATTGCCCTTACCGCCAGCTGTCTTTTCCCTGACACCTGAGACAGGAGCCCTGGGCTACAGCTGGGAGAGAGGGCTGAGGGGAGGCAGAGGAAGGGGGGTGGTGAGGGGGGCTTTTAACATGAGGTCAGAGGTCTCTCCAGCCCCCATGAAGCGAGAGCAAAGCCCGCTCCCCTGGGCGCTCTGCCTGAATCCACCGCCTCTGATGGGGAACGTGTAGGGGGCGGATGGGGACTCAGAGCCCTTTCATGGTCACCTGCTGCTTGTCTCCCTCCCCCCTTCCTGCCCACCGCACAGCTACAGGTGTTTTCCCCAATCACCTTTCATGAATAATTGGGGGAAGTGGGTGGGCAGGTTCCCATGGAGCCTGAACTGCCCATGGGGTTTGGACCCTGATTCCTCCAGGTCCTCGTTTTTACTCGACCTCCCCACCAGAGGGCGCTGTAGTGTCCAGCCTTCAGCGGGGCCAGGAAGGGGGCTGATGAGAAGCCCACCTGTGCTCCTGTTGGTGGTCGCCGAGGGGACGGGTCTCAGCCTTGCCCCTCGGAGCACGCCCCGCGCACACCCCACCTTGTCTTGAAACTTCCTGGTCTTTCCCAGGGGCAGGAGTGGACATTGACCTTTGAAAGCAAGCTTGCTGCTGTCCCGTCCTTGGAGGGGAGAGGTCCGGCCACACCCAGCCATGCTCCGGCTCACTCCTGGCAGGGCTCAGTGCCATATGGGGTGCTGGGGCTCGAACCCAGCTCAGCCCCGTGCAAGGCAAGCGCTTTCCCTGCCGTCCTATAGCCCCTGTGTGTATGTGTGTTTATATGTATGCATGTGTGTGATGTGCGTGTGTGTTTGAGTGGTGTATGTGTGTGGAGTGGTATGTGTGTGGTGTGTGTTTGTGTGTGGTGCGTGTGTGTGTGTGGTATGTGTGTGTGTGGTGTGTGGTGCAAGTGGTCAAGTGGTGTGCGTGGTGTGTGTGTGGTGTGTTTGTGTGTTGTATGTATGTGTGTGTTTGTGGTGTATGTGTATATGTGGTGTGTGTGTGGTGTGTGTGTTTGGTGTGTGGTATGTGTATGTGTGTGGTGTGTGTGTGGTATGTATGTGTGTTTGTGGTGTGTGTTTGTGTGGTGGGTGTGTATTTGGTGTGTGGTGTGTTTGTGTGCAGTGTGTGTATGTGTGTGTGGTATGTATATATGTGTGGTGTGTGTGTGCATGCGCGTGTGTATGTGTATGTGCACATGTGTGTATTTGTGCGTGGTGTGTCTGTGTGTGCGTGCACACGCACATTCCCGGCGGTGCTCGTGGCTGTTCCCGGCTCTGTTCAGGAGCGCCCCCTGGTGGTGCTCAGGGGCCGCGGTAGAGGGGATGGATCTGGGGTTGGCCACTTGCCAGGCCAGGGACTTGGCCCTGGGCTGTCTCTCGCCTGAGATTCTTGACAGCTTTGCAGCTTGGGCAGAGGTGGGGTTTAGGTGCCGCCTAAGCCGGGTGCCAGCTGGTCTGTGTGAGTCCTCCGCACCGAGCACTGCCGGGGTTGGGGTGTATGTGCGTGTGTGCACGCACAGGTGTTCAAGGGCTGCAGAGCCTTCCACGAGAGAGTGTGTGCGCATCTGCCTGTGCGTGTATGTGCATGTTCCCGTGCACGCCTTGTGCCTGTGTCCACATCTGTGTGTGCACGCATGCTTACATGCATGCGTGCACACACATATGCATACAGGTGTGTACACGCCCGCGTGTCAGGGTACACATGTATATAGCACATGTATACTGCGTGTGTACGTGTATGTTGTGTGTGTGTGTATCCTTGCACACCCACACATACTGCTTTGGACGCCCACCGTGGGGAGGCGAGGAGCTGGGACAGGCAGACGGCCGAGCAGTTGGCCTCCCCGGGGGTGCCACACTGTCCCCGCTTCCCCGTCTCTCTCTGCAAGCTTGCTGGCATGTGCCAGGGGACCTGTGGGGGGGGTCCCAGGCTCCCCCTGGCCCACTGGCGAGTCCCCGGAGTGTGGCAGCTGCGTGCGCGCAGGTGCCTCCTGCCCGGCCGCCAGAGCCGGCGCTTTCTCCTTTGGCAGCTCCTGGGGCCGTGAAAAATGCTCCTCGTGCCAGTATAATGAGACGCCAGCTGCAGTTGTTTTCCCTGCGGCTCACGGTGGACTCTCGTGATGAGTGTGCAGGGGCCAGCAGGGCTGAAGTGTGCTGCTCACACTCGCTTGCCTGTTCCCTGCCCTCTGACCCCCCAGCCTCCCCCCCAGGGGGTCGAATTGCCCCCGCTTTTCTCTCCCCAGACGGCTCCTCCCTCTTTTCCTCTCATCCTTCTCTGCCCAGTGTTCTGGCCCAGGGGTGCAGCTGTGGCCAGGCTGACATTCCTTAGCTTTTTTTTTTTTTTGGTGGTGGGGGGGCCTCAAGCTTCAGCCCTCAGAGGCCACAGAGCTCGAAAACCTTGGTTCTGACTTGCCTGCTGGCTCCCCTGACCCTCGGTGGGGGCTTCTGGGTCATGGCCAGTACGGACGCTCCCCCAGCCCCCAACCTGGCACCCCATTTGCTCGCTCGCCCGCTCTCGTCTCTCTGCTCTCTCCCTGCTCCTTTCCGTGAGGTTCCCAAGTGGCCGTCAGCCACACCCACGTTTCCTTTCTGGGGGCTTCCCACCCTAGCCCCGGCCAGCAGCCCCTCTCTTTCTCTCTCCATGCAGAGCTGGAGAAGGCTCGAGGAACTGGGGTCCCCTTTCTCCCGGCACGGGCTTTGCAGGGTTGCTGGTGCGGGCCTGGCACGCCCCCTTCTCGTGCCCTCGACCCCCCTCCTTGGGGGCGTCCCACCCCGAACTCTGAACCCCTTAATGCGGAGGACCTCCTTGGCTCCCCAGAGGAGAGGAGGCGAGATGGCCCTGCACCCCACAGAGAGGCGGAGTGGATGCCTCATTTTGGCTCCGAGCAGAGCTCATGGGAGCCCCCCGGGCTGATGAGGCTGCGAGCCCCTCACCCTCCCCTCACTGGCAGCACCCCCAGCATCCCTATAACAAGGTGGTACAGCTGGAGTGAATTTTTTTTAACCAGGTGGCTTTTTTTGGGGGGGGCGTGTGCATGACTGCCAGCACTTCCGGCAGTACAGGGAGATGGGGGCGGGTAGCCCATCCGCGACTCCATGAACGCTGGATATTTCCCTCACAAAACCCGCATGCCTGAGGTTTACAACACATCAGTCTCTGGATGGGGCTGGCCCCGAGCAGTCGTGAGCCTGGTGGTAAGAGGTGTTCCTCTCGCCTGTGTAGGCTTCCAGCTGTCAGGGCTCTGTTTGGGTGTTTGGGTGGGTGCTGGGCTCACCTGCCCCCCCGCCCCCCCGCTCCAGGTACCCCGAACCACTCAGCTTTGCGCAGGGTCCGGAAGAATCTTCGCATCTTGTTGAATCTCTCTCGAGATTTGTTTGCATCATCTCTGGACCATGGCGGAGAAGGAACTTCCATGGCACCGGAGGTGGCTCGTCGGCAGAGAGACTGCAGGTCTGGGTGTCGGGTGATTTCTTTGGAGGCTCAGGCCAAACCAGACCTGTGTGTGGCTCAGAGGTGGAGCCTTCATGTATGATGCCCTGGGCTGATCCTCCCGACCCCCCTCCAAAAAAAGGGGGCAGCAGAGAGCTAGTACAGGGCTTAGAGCGCATGGCTAATATGTGGCCAACCCTGGTTTGGTCCCTGGCAGCACATGGCCCCCAGCATTGCTGGACATTTCTCCCGAGGTCCCCAGGCACTGCTGGGGGGCGGGGCTTAGGGTCCCTTGCAGTGCAGGAAACCCGTGAGCATCCTGGACCCGCACATTGAGCTGCTGGCCTGATTGGCTGAGAACTGCTGGGAGGGTGTCCTACCCCCCCCCCCCACTGAGCATTGCTTGGGAGTCTCTCTGTCTCTCTGTCTTTCTGTCTCTCTTTCTTACACACACACAGAGGAAAGAGGAGAGAAAGCAGTGGAAGGGCCCATGTGGGCCTCGGGCTATCTTGTGTTTCCCTGGAAGAACCTCAGGGACCCTGCATGTCCCCAGGGAACGGGGCCTCAGCTCACCCCGCCTGTCCCTCTATTTGCATCTCTCACCTCAGCGCTGGATTAGTTCTCGCTCCTATTTGCATTTCTGCCCAGTGGCCAGGATGGTGCCCGCCTGTAAATGTCAGCAGGGCTCACCTGGGCCCTGGCGTCACCTCGGGGGCCCGGCTTTCTCTCCTCAGTGCTCACCCGGAGACAATAAAAATCCATTTCCAGGAGGCTGTTGAAGGAAGCACATCTGCCCTCTAGTTCCCCGGAGGGGCAGCCCCGTCGTCACGTGTGAGAACTGAGGGGGGGGGAACCCGAGCTGGTGTCCCTCCCCCAACTCCCCCAAACACAGTGTCCTGCTGGCTTTGCCCGCTGCTTGCACCCTAACTGTAGTCACGCGTGTCCCGAGACCCTGGGGTCCTCCTGTACACAGGAGCCCGGTAGAGACCCAGGAGACCCCCTCGGAGCAGTGCCCTGAAGCCCATGAGGTTCCCCCTAGGCTCCCTTCTAGCCCTTTGTCCCCCTCTGACCCTTTGCCTTTTTCCTGACATCACTCCCAGCGGTGCTCGAGGGATCCTGTGCCATGCCGGGGACCGAACCCGGCTCTGCCACATGCCAGGGACGCACCCACACCTGGTGCCACCTCTCCCACCGATCCCTTTCCTCCCTCTGGAAAGGAAACCCGAGTCACACTGGAACATCGAGGCTGGTGGGAAACATGTCCGCTTCCCCTTAGTGTTGGCACCGTCTGACTCCATCCATCGAGATCGCTCCCCAAGGCCTCAGGCACGGGTGCTCGCTGGTGTGTGCTCTCAGAGCTGCCTCAGCCATCTGGCGCTCCCCCACTCCCCACCCCGTCCTTCCCTCTGCTGCTGCTCTGAGCTGTCTTCAGTGGTTTGCAGTTTTATAGTCTGGGGTGTGTGTTTGTGCGTGTGTGTGTGTGTGTGTGTGTGTGTGTGTGAGAGAGAGAGAGAGAGAGAGAGAGAGAGGTGCCTCTTCATGCCCCAGTCTCTGTGGGAACCCCCTAAGGGTGGGGTCTGGGGGAGCAGAGTCCTGGGACCCCTGTCCCGGGGGTCTAAGCACCGCCCCCTAGGAGCACCACGTGATACTCTGGGGGGTACTCCCTGCGCCCACCTGCAATATGGGGGCTGGGTTCCTCCTCTCGGGGACTGGAGAGGAGATGCTGGTGTGTGTGTGTGTGTGTGTGTGTGTGTGTGTGTGTGTGCGCGCGCGCGCGCATCAGGGGTTGGCCCCAGCAGTACCCCCAGGCTCTCTCCTGCAACCAGGAGGGGCCCTTTGCAAACGGGCATTAGCCACCTCAGGATTTTCCTAAATGTCTTTTTCCTTCCAGGTGTTGGGGCCGGGATGGGAGGGTCTCCTGGTGGACCCACCCCCCGCCCTGTGCCTAAAGCTCTGAGTGGATGCCGAGGCAGGGGAGGAATCTTAGGGCCACTCCACTGCTCCCCCAGAGACTTTGTTTTAAACCGCAGAGCGGGTTGAAAACGGGGCGCGGTTCACGTCGGGGAAAACGCTGGTTTGTCTCACTGAAGCCAAAGGGCCGAGCCGGCAGCTGCCCGTTCATTTTTCCTCTCCCGGGAAATTCGGGCTCTGCCGGTAGGAAGATGAAACTCTCCCCTGACCCCACGCTTGGAACGAGCCGCCTGCTTCGTGGGCGGTTGTCGTCACAGGCGAGAAATCTCCGTGGCCCCGCAAACCCCTCTTGATTTAATTTTGACCCGAGATGCGTTTCTCCCTGTCTCTCCCCGTCGTCGCTAAGTGTCGCTGAGCCGTTGCTTATTCACCCGGCCTCAGAGCTACTGCCCAGCCCCTTCCCAGGGCCTGGAAAATAGGCCCCAAGACTGTGAAGCAGAGAGGGAGGGGGTCTGCCCCCCTCCCCCCAGCAGCCTCTGACCCCAGCTATCACCGAGAGATTTGAGGACAGCGCCCAGAGCCCCAGAGTCTGTGCTGAGTTCAATGTCCTGCTGTTTCGACTTTGATCTAGATTATTTTTTTTGAATTTTGCTTTTTGGGTCACACCTGGTGATGCTCAGGGATTCCTCCTGGCTCAGCACTCAGGAATCACGTCCAGCGGTGCTTGGGGGAGGCCAGGGATTGAACCTGGGTCAGCCGCGTACAGGGGCAAACGCCCTCCCTGCTGTGCTATCACTCCGGACCCTCGATCTAGATTTTTGATATACGTATTTCGTTTGGGTCTCTGGGGCCACACCCGGCAGTGCAAGGGGCTCGTTCTCGTCTGGAGCTGGGGGACACGGATGGAGAGGGAGGTTTCTTGCGTCCAGCAGTGTTTGGGGACCATGCGTTGCAGGGGACAGAACCAGGGCCCCCCTCGTGTGCACTTGCCCTGGAACCAGCCACCCAGCCCCCACGTCTTTGGTCCTTAAGCTCCAGAGACTTTTCTGCTTCATCACCACAGATGACAGTGACAGTTCCAGTCCCTTCCTGTTCCTGCCCTCCTATCCTCAAAGGGGTGTGTTTGTTTGTTTGTGTGGGTCACACTTGCGATGAACAGGGGTTACTCCTGGCTCTGCACTCAGGAATTACTCCTAGCAGTGCTCGGGGGACCCCATGGGATGCTGGGAATCAAACCCAGGTCCGCCGCATGCAAGGCAAACGCCCTCCCTGCTGTGCTATCGCTCCAGCCCCCTCACAGGTTACTGCAGTGGCTGTCTTCACGTGCGTTGCGGTCCCTCGGGGCCCAGCTTCTCCCCACCTGAGAACCTGGATGAAGCCACAAGTGGGATTGTGCAGTGAGAGGCAGGATGCCCTCGGGAGTCTGTCCTGGGCCCTGGTGGGAGACAACTTGTCACACTTTCATTTTCTCTGAAAGGCCAAGGCAGGAGCAGCCTTTTTCTTGCCCTGGTGTTTGCTTTGCTGACCGCGGCCATTCTGGGCCCCTTGTCGGTGGTCAGTCCTTGCCTCTCCACTGCCCAGAGAACCCCAGAGATACGCAGTGGCAGTGAGGAACAGGGAGAGGCCAGATGTTCTGCAGAGACCTGCTTGGGGAAGGCCTCGCGGGTGCTTATGAAGAGGAGAGAGTTGTGTTTTTTTTGGGGGGGTCTCTTCCTCAGTCAGGGCCAGACGTAAAGCAGATAATACTCAGGGTGAGTGAGGGGGTGTGAGAGGGGAATATTTTGTCTGTCTTGTTTGGGGGCCACACCCAGTGATGCTCAGGGCTTCCTCCTGGCATCACTTCCTAGCAGTGCTCAGGGGAACCCTGTGGGATGCTGGGGATCGAACCCAGGTCAACCTCGTTCGCCGAGGGCATCACAGGCAGCCAATGAGCTCGTCAAGGCACTGTCACGCGAACAGGCCCGACTTGGGCAGCGAGCCGTCTGCAGATGAGCAGGGGAAGCTTCCCGATGCGCGGAGAAATGTTTGCCTGCGTTTGCAGTCCAAGAAATACAAATGGCAGGAAATGTCACTCCCCGCCCAGATGTGAATCTGTGTATTTCTAGGTGAGAAATCCCCAGGCCACGTAAGGAATGGCATGAGCAGGTCCTGTAGTCGGCTTGTGAGGGGTGGGAATGGCCTTTCTGAGGTGGAGCAGACGCTGTTGTCAGCGCCCAGGAACTGTTTGACCCTCTCACCATGGAGCATGGGGGGAAGGTTTTGCAGCAGTCGTTATAGAAAAGAAATTTAAAATAGAGCCCTGGTTTCAATTCCACCCTCGGCCCTCGGCACCTCTGGGCATGGCCAAAAGCAGCGTCCACAGAACAGGCCCTGAGCACATCTTTTGGTTTTGTTTTGGAGCCTCACCCGGCAGTGCTCAGGCCTTGCTCCTGTCTCAGTGCTCAGAGTCACTCCTGGTGATACTTAGGGGAGGCTCCGGGGTCCAGGACTTAAAGCCAGGTCAGCTTTTTGAAGAAACAGGTCGAGCACCCGGTGCAACCAGAATGTAATACTGTGTCCTGCTTGCCACATCCTGGGGGCAGGGGCTCAGGTATGAGTCGGGGGAGCACAGGGCACCCTGCTTGTTGTGGACAGTGGACCCCAGGTGTGCTGCACTGCACGGCGGCAGGAAGCCGGACTCCAGGCCTCATGGTTCCGGGTGTGTGCCTGGGGGTGCTGCAGGTTTTTCTCCTGGGTCCTTTTCGGTGATTCCCCCCAGCACCAGACACGAGTTTTTTGGCAGGACCTGCCCCGGGGCCCGAACTGATGTTCCGTGCAGCCACGGAACCAAGCCCTTGAGTCTCAGCCCGTTTGGATCTGGCTGGGATCGCCTGGCATTCAGCAGCGTCGTTTATGGTTCGCGGAGGCTGAGCCAAGAGACCCAGGCATGGGCTTGCTGCACTGGCCAGGGTGGACCGGCCACCCACCCCGAGTGAGTGGTAGAATTGCACCTGGGTCTCATGTGAGGTCTGGCCCTGCCGTCTGGGCGTCCCCAGAGACACTGGTGGCGGTGCCTCCAGGGTCACCCTCTACCAGTGGCCCCAGGTTCCCTGCTGACCCCCAGCCCAGCCCAGCCCAGCCCAGCCCAGTCCAGTCCAACCCAGCCCAATCTAGCCCAGCCCTAATCCAGCCCGGCAGTCGCTGTGCTGACTCCATTTTCCGAGAACGGCACTGGGGGGGGGGGAACGGGACTCCGTGGCAGACACTTCTTTGCATGTCTGCCTCATTCCTGGCCCCGCAAAAACTGTCACTGTGGGGCTGGAGAGATACCACGGGGGTCCGGTGGGGCTGCTCCCAGCACAGTGCTCGGGGAAGACTGGTGCTGGGGCTTGAACCCAGGCCTCCCATGCAAACCGTCTTAGCTGGACTTCGTTCCCGAGGCCCCTGGCTCCCTCTCTGAAGACCCTTCCCGCTTACTGCCATTCTGCCTGGCCCCCACCAGGCACCCGCCGGGTCACGCGCCATCCTGGCTTCTCTGGGGCAGACTCTGGAGGGGCCACTGGGACTTCACGGGTGTCACCGTCCCAACACTACCAGAACTCTGCACCCCTGGGTCCCCCTAGACACGGCCCCACAGCTGTCCACACACCCTGGACCCTGCAGCCAGAAGAGGACGCCCAGTCGCTGCTTCTCATGCCTCTCTCAAACCCATTTGGTTCGGGGGTCTGGAGTGGTAGCACAGGGGGGAGGGCATTTGCTTTGCACGCGGCCAACCCGGGTTCGATCCCTGCGTCCCATGTGGTTTCCTGAGCATCGCCAGGAGTAATTCCTGCATGCAGAGTCAGGAGAAACCCCTGAGCATCACTGGGTGTGCCCCTCCCCCGTAAAAAAAAAAAAACCGATTTGGATCTGGAACAGGCCAGACAAGCCCTTGTGTGCCTGTGTCTCTGCTATTGAATGGGGACCCCAGGGGTCCTGGGGGGAGGGGTCCCCGGCGCTTATTTCTGCCCCTGTGAATTTGTCTGTCTCCCCCTAAGACAGGAGCCCCTGCCGGAAGCACCGCGAGGGTCTGGGTGGGCTTGGGGGTTTCTGTCTGCGAACTCAAGCTGGGGGCGACGTTCATCTCCCAGAGCCTGAGGAATCAGGGTGCCCGGCTGGGTCCTGGCCACCCTGTGGGCCCCCGGTGGCCTGCTCTGCTCTCGTCCTTCAAAGATGTTTTAATTCCATTTCCTGGCGGCCTCAGCAGCCTGAGTCACTGGCATTGATATGCTAAAATGTCCCGGACATGTTGCTTGTCTGCGCTGGTCCTGCTTTAGGACCTGGCAGGATGCTTTGCTGGGTGCAGCCCCTCAGACCCCCTGAGTGCTGCCCAGTGGCTCAGGGAACACCCCCTCCCCCCACCCCTACCCCCAGCTCCCACCCATGGGCCCTCACAGAGCACTGCCAGCCCTGATGGCAGAGATTCATGGGGAGAGGCTGTCGGATTGGGAGGCCCACCCCAGAAACTGCTAGATACGTCCTAAAACAGCCCCCCGGGCACGCAGACACACACGTGCAGATAAGACATGTGTTCATACACATGTACAGACTGATAAACACGTGTACAGACACACATGTGCAGAGAGACACACGTGTACAGACACTGCAGATAGACATGTGCACATGTGTACAGGTACACATGAATGTACATATACTCGTGGGCAGACATACATGGGCGGATGGACACACGTGTGTAGACACTCATGATCCAGAACTGGAGGAGGATGGGATGATGTGCTGGTTTGTGCACGCACTGTGCACACACACGTATGCATACCCGGACATACAAGTGCACGCGTGCACACACATTTGCACCTGCGTGCGCGCGTGTGCACGCGCGCGCGCACACACACACACACACACAGTGGCTCCCTTTGCCTCATGCCAGTATTGAGCTGGGACCTTACTTCCCTACAGGATTTTTTTTCTAATATGGGGGTCATGGGCTGGAGTGATAGCACAGCGGGTAGGGCCTTGCACGCAGCCGACCCGGGTTCGATTCCTCCATCCCTCTTGGAGAGCCCGGCAAGCTACCGAGAGTATCTCGCCCGTATGGCAAAGCCTGGCAAGCTCTCCGTGGCATATTCAATATGCCAAAAACAGTAACAACAAGCCTCACAATTTGTTGAGATGTTACTGGTGCCCGCTCGAGCAAATAGATGAACAATGGGAGGACAGTGCTACAGTGCTGTGGGGGGGGGGTGGGTCACATCTGGTGGTGCTGGGGGTAACCAGGTGGGGTTCTGGGGGCTAACATGGCCCGGCTGAGTGCAGGTAAATGCCCTGCCTGCCTAGCCAGGCCCTCCTCCAGGGGATGTCTGATCTCTGGAGCTGTTGTGAGTCTGAGGCTCAGCGGGCAAAGGCCAAGGACCTCCCAAGGGAACTGCAGGACTGGGGGGAGCGCCCGCACCCCGACCCCCAGCACCCCTTGCCGGATCAGCCAGCAAACACACAGCAAACACAGCCTGTGCTTTTATGGAGTCTGTTTCCCTTGTGTGTTTTTGAACTAAGAAACTGTTTTCCTCCCAAACGGGAAAGGTGGGTCAGGTTCCCCAGGAAGTTCTTTCTGGCCTCTGCAGCCTGAGGGGTGGGGGTGGGGGAACGCTGTGGAGTAGGTGGGGGGCGCTCAGGGGTCTGTGGGAGAAGGGGGGCAGCTCCCGAGCCCAGACCCCCGGGAGACTCTCTTTGTCTTTGGGAAAGGGAAGCCCCCACCCCCACCAAGGTCTGTGAGCAGAGCCAAGCGCCCTCCTGAACCTCAGTCTTGCTCCTCCTGTGGGTGGCCCCTGGGCGTCTGCTTGCCCCACTCATCCCGGCACCCCCCACACCCCTGCCCCCTCCAAGCACTGCCCTCAGTCGCACCCTCGCAGGATAGACCATTTCCCAGCCACGCAGAGCCTGACAACCCAACCCCACCCGTGCTGACCCCAGAATCCAGACCCTCGCCACCCCCTTGTCCTCCCCTGGCCACACCCCAGTGAGTTGCTACAGACCTGGGAACCACCCCTCACCTTCAGATACACACCCAAGGGGACTTCCTGCCCGAGGGCGCTCCCAGGGTCCTCTCTGGGGCCGCTCTGCAAAGTGGGCCCCGGAGTTCAGTGCTGGGCCTGCCAGGGCAGGGCCTCTCAGCCCAGAGGTTCTAGGGTCTGCCGGGTGGTGCTGGGGGTGCAGCTTGGCCCCACAAAGGTCAGGCAGGCGCCCCCCTGCTGCCTCAGGGCCTCAGGAGCCTGTCGAAGCAGGGATGAGGTGTGAACCCCAAGATGGGACAGTTGGTCGAGTCGCAGGAGGATTGGGAGGAAGGGAGGGAGGAAGGTGGGAGAGAGGAAGGAAGGAAGGAAGGAAGGAAGGAAGGAAGGAAGGAAGGAAGGAGAAAGAAGAGAGGAAGGAGGGAAGGAAGGAAGGAAGGAAGGAAGGAAGGAAGGAA
>JAOXYA010110775.1:0-10661 GCA_028565675.1 Sorex palustris | reverse complement strand
TCTCCCTCTCTCTCTCTCTCCCCCCTTCCTTTCCCTCTCTCTCTGTCTCTCTCTCCATCTCTCTCCTCCGCCTCTTCCTTCCTCTCCCTCCATGGCGGTGCTCAGGGGCTTTTCCTAGCTCAGTGCTTGGGGAGGGGAGGTCACTCTTGGCGTGCACCAGGAATCAAACCTGGGCTGGCACGGGTAAAGCACAGCTGTCACTTGGATCCTGGAAACTTAACTTTGGCTTCAACTGTTGATTTGTTTTGGGCCCGATTTAGCTAACAGGGAACTTCTGGAACTTGTTTCTGTTTAACCACTGCGGTTAATTAGTAGCGATGTCTGTATTTTTTGAGAAGGAGGCCAGTGTCCCTGCTTGCAAGTCGGTGTGAGAACCAGCCCCTGTGGCCTTTCTTCCCCCCTGGCCTTTTCCTGTTGAAGTTCTGGGAGACTGGCAAGCTTCTTTCCACTTTTGGCAAATTAGTGGACTGAGATTTGAGGAAGGTTCTGGAATGTGACCCAAGCTCTACAATGAGTTCCTAGCTAGGCTGGTAGCACCTGCTTTCCCTGGAGGAGACCCGGGCTCGATTCCGTTAACAACAGAACAAGACAATTTAATATACATAAACATATACGTGTATGTACTATAGCAGGTAGTATAGAGGCTGGGTTGCCTTACACGCAGCTGGCCGGGGTTCCAGCGCTGGCATCCCACATGGTCCTCCAAGCATCCCCGGGACTAATTCTCAAGTGTAGAGCCAGGAGTAAGCCCCTGGACATTGCCGGGGGTGCCCAGAAATAATGGTCTTGGTAGAATCCATTGTTTTTTTTCTTTTGGGGGTCACACCCGGCGATGCTCAGGAATTACTCCTGGTGGTGCTCGGGGACCATATAAGATGCTGGGAATTGAACCCCGGTTGGCCATGTGCAAGGCAAATGCCCTACCCGCTGTGCTATTGCTCCAGCCCCCAAATCCATTGGTTTTTGTTTCTTGTTTGGCCATGTCTGGCAGTGCCCAGGGCTTCTGACCGTTGTTTGGGTTTCACTCCTGGCAGGCTCAGGGGACCCTGTGGGGTGTCGGGGATACAGCCTGGGTCGGCCACGTGCTAGGCAAGCGCTTTCCGCACTGCTCTGTAGCTCTGGGCTGGATCGTTTGTTTTTCTCTTCTTTGCTCTTTGTCGGCATGAGCATTTAATTCAGCAGCGGGGCGAAAAACATTTCTTGAAAACAGATAAAATCAGCACAATCAACTAAATGAAAAATCAGAGACTTGGAATTGTTCTGAGAGTACAGGTTTCAGATCTTTTTCTCGCCTCATTTTAACTCATCAAATGTTCCCCAGTTCCAGGAAAGAGCAGCTCTGGGAGATAAAGAAAATGAAGCTGAACTACAGTCTAGAAGAGTGTTCTGCTGGTGCTTTTGGTCTTGTGTTTAGATATTCATTTCAGAAGAAAGAATGAGGAGAAGTAATATCCCCCGGAGAAGTTTTAATTAAAAGAAAAAAATCCTCATTGGAATAGTTTCCCCATTGAATGCTCCCTGTCATCTCTGAACTAAATATAACCCCTTTGGAAAGTTCTGAACGTTTAAAGGTCCCTGGAGGCTGATGGTGGGCTATAAAGAGACAGTTGTCATCAGCTTAATTTGAAACATTTGGTGATGGAGGGTCCAGCATTTTAGACTTGGGAAGACTATTAGAGATGATGTGTTGTTGGGCCATTTCACTTGATTGAGGAAAAGATCAGAGCTCTAGAAGCTTTCATTTGTGTTGGTGGTGGTAGGGGGGGTTGCACCCAGCAGTGCTCTGGGGCTGTTGGTAGCTCTGCTGGAGGGGGCTCATTTTCAGCCATGCTTGTGTGTGTGTCTGTGTGATCATGTGGTATTGGGGATTGAACCAGGGTTGGCGACATGCCAAGCAAAGTGCCTTCATCCCAGTGCTAAGTCCCTGGCCGTCCAGAGCTGTAGAAGGCTCTCTCCGTCGGCCACCTCTGGCCAAGGGCAGGGTCTAGGCTGCAATCCGCGTCTCCCAGTCTCTGGCGCAGAGCTGCTATTGTTGGGCTGGAGGGTCTGAGGCGTTTGAGCCTCTAGGCTGCCTGTTGGAAGGAAACGTCACGAGCCCGATGAATAACGCCAGAATGCTGAAGCGGCTGAGGGACTCTGCGCTTGTGTACGGAACACTGAAGGATCCTAGGGAGAGAGGCAGCTGACCAGAAGCAGCGGGGGACCTGTCTTTGAAGCTGTGGAGTCTGAGAGAGAGGACGGGGGTTCAGGTGCTGGCGTTGTGTCCTGCCAACTCCAGGTCAGTGCTGGCTGTCCTGCCCTCTCACTCTCCCCAAAACAACAGGCTGTGGCTGCCTTTCCTGGCAGTGTTCAGGGGTTACTCCTGGAGCACTTGGGGTAATGGGGATCAGGATGGGGTTCTGGGCATCGAACCAGGGCCAGCCATGTGCAAGGAAAGCGCCTTAACCCGCTGGATTATCACTGCTCTGGGCTGACTTGCGTATTTGGCTTCGTGGGGATTCCTGGGAACTCCAGCACCCCATAAACACCGAACTGTTCCTCCAGGGAACACAGTGTGACAGGCAGTCCTCCCTGAAGCGTCCTCATCAGTAAGAGAGGCATTTCCCAAGAGCCAGGCACATCCTACTGTGATTATCGAAAATGGGAGGCATCTTGGATGGTTTTTGGAGCATATCCCAAAACAAAAGGGACTTGGGGATAACTTCTGGTGGGGTGATGGGTGGGGATGTCCTGGTGATGCTCTAGGAGCCATGTGGGACCCGGGATCAAACCCTGGCCTCCCACCTGCAAATTGTGCGTACAACCTTTGGAACCATCTCTCTGGCCCCGGCCCCGGGTGGGTGTCTTTTCTTTGCCTTTTTGGCTGTGGTGTTGAGCCATTTCCGGTCTGACTGCATTAGCAGAAGTGTACACGCTTTCAGGGATTTATTTGTGGCCTTTTGGGATTTGGGACACAATGGAAAACAGAAACACTCCCCTCCGATGAAAGAAGAGTCTGAAATGTTAAAGGGATATTTAAGTTTTTTGTATGGAAGCCTGGTTTGTTCTCTGCCCGGCAGTGGGCCGTGTACACTTTATCCATGCTTGGCTCCCTGCTCCCCCCCCCCCCCCGCCCATTCCCCTCGAGAATTTTCTTGTGCTCGTTTCTGAAAACAGATTCGGGAGCTGGCTGGTCTCTGGAATGTCATAAATGGAGATGCTAAAAGTCCCAAAGGTGCTTCTTATTCTATTTCAAATGATTGCGTTGAAATGCTTATGAAAAGCACCAGGGCAGAAATTGCTGAAGAGACACTCGCTTCGGGGCCAGAGAGGAAGGACAGCAGACAGGACACTTCCCTTGTATGTCAGATCCCCGGCACCCCACACGGTCCCCCGGATTCTCCCAGGAGTGATTTCTGAGCACAGAACCAGGAGCAAGCCCTGAGCAGTGTCAGTGTGCCCCACCCTCCAGAAAAGAAATTCAAAAATTATCACTGGGTATTCTGTGAAGCTCTTGAGTTTTTTTTTTCTTTTTAGGTCACATTCAGCAGTGCACAGGGGTTACCTCCTGGCTTTGCACTCAGGAATTACTCCTGGTGGTGCTCATGGGACCCTTTGGGATGCTGGGAATCGAACCCAGGTTGGCCGCATGCAAGGCAAAACGCCCTACCTGCTGTGCTATCGCTCCAACCCCAGCCCTTGAATTCTTAGCAGACAATTTAGAGACCCTGCATCTGACGAAGTCTTTCTGATACTAAAAGAAAAGCAAGTAATCTTCGTTTCAGAAAGGCTCTATTTTCTCGTGAATGGAAAATGTTTTTTTTTGTAAGCAAGTTTTGTTTCCTTATTTTATTGAGCCACACCCCTCAGTCTGGGGGTGACTTCCTAAGCTTAGTGCTTAGGGGCCATGTGGTGCCAGGAATTGAACCCGAGCTCCAGTCTGCCAGTCTAGTCAGTCAGCTCTTTGAGCCATCTGCCCGGCTTCTGTAAGCATAAACAGGGATTTTTTTGGGAGGTATTTTTTTAATTGGTTTTGATTTTAATTTTTGGGTCCCACTCAGTGATGCTTAGGAATTACTCTTGGTGGTCCTCTGGGGATCATAAGGGAGACTGGGATCGAACCTGGGTCAGCTGCGTGCAAAGTAAGTGCCCACCTGCTGTGCTATTTCTCCAGCTCCAAGCACAAGTATTTTTAAAAGTTAACATATTTTGATCTTGGAGAGGTAGTACAGGGGTTAAGGTGCTTGCCTTGCACATGGCTGGCTGACCCCAGCCCAGTGCTTGACACCACATAGTCCTCTAAGCATCAACGGGAGGAACCCCGAGTGCAGAGCTGAGAGTAGCCCAGACACCCCCCCCCAATGAACATTCTCAACTCTTTTTTGATATTTGCTCCTTTGAGCCCCATTGTTAATATTGAAGTGATTGGGGGTCAGAGAGACAGTACAGTGGGTAGGGTGCTTGCCTTGCAGTGGTTGACCTGAGTTCAATCTCTGGCACCCTATATGGTCCCCCAGCACTGCCATGAATAATCCCTGAGCACTACTTGGTATGACCCCGAAACAACAGGCAAACAAAATGATCTGTATCTATGTGTGCCTTTGTGTGCATCTATGTGTATTTCTGTATCTGTGTGCCTGTGTATCTGTCAGTGTGTTTCTGTCTGTGTATATTTCTGTGTGTATCTGTGTGTGTCTCTGTGTGTGTTTCTGTGTGTGTGGATCTGTCAGTGTGTGTCTGTGTGTCGGGAAGGAGGGGGTCCAGAGAAGCTCTATATTTGCTCAGTATAAAGTGTGGCCGTGAACCTGTTTTCTCAGGGCTGTGACGGGCGCCATCCATTGGTCAGTGTGTGGCCCGCTGAGGGCGGTGGGCACGGCTGCCCCACCCACCCGGTGGACCCTGGTCAGCTTTCCGAAGCCAGGACGGCTCACTGGCCAAGGAACTGAAAGCCTTTTTGAAACCTAGCAAACATTTCTGCCCCTATTTATTGAAAGAAGACAGAACTCGCGGCTCTGTGGTAAGGAGTCGAGAAGGTTCTTCCTGTTGTCTCCCATTCGGACTGCGGCAAAGGGGAAGGGAGAGTCTCAGACTACAGACTCCCAGGTCTGACCTCTCTGGCCCAGAGTGGAATTTGGAAATTTTTGTGGCATTCCCCAGCAGAGACATTCTGGGAGGTTTTATAACAGATGAAGTCCAAGTCTGTTACAAACATAAAACTAAAAGGCAAATTGTATCTGGAAAGTGGGAAATTGTTTGAGAAAATGGTCAGCAGGGGCTGGAGACATAGCACCGTGGATAAGGCCCTCACTTTGCACAAGACTGACCGGGGTTCTATCCCTGGCACCCCACGTGGTTCCCAGACCCCACCAGGAATGACCTCTAAGTGCAGTGCTGGTAGTCGAACACCGCCAGGATGCTCAAAAACCAAAAACACCAAAAAACAAAACCCCAAACCAACCCCCCCTCAATTTATGCAAAGGTTATGCTGTCTCACCCCCCACTACCCACCCCTTTTTTTTTTTTTGCTTTTTGGGTCCTGATGCTTAGGGGTTACTCCTGGTTCTGCACTCAGGAATCACTCCTGGTAGTGCTTGGAGGATCATATGGGATGCAGAGGATTGAACCTGGGTTGGCTGCATGCAAGGCAAATGCCCTACCTGCTGTGCTATCGCTCTAGCTCCTCCACCCTCTTTTTTTCTGTTGTTTTTGGCCACACCTAGTATGTTCAGGGAGAGGTGCTCAGGGGCTGCTCCTAACAGTGCTCATGACTGGGCAGTGCTGAGGATTGACCTGGGGGTTGCTCAGGCAGAGCGTGTGCTCCCGAGCGCAGCTGGCTTTCCAAAGCGGGTCTGCCCTTGTGTATCGGAGCATGTTTGAGCCAAAATAATTGCAGACCAGGCCCCAACATAACTCTGAGGGGAGGAAGTGCTGATGGCTAGCGGGACCTCAGGGACCCTTCGCCAGTCAACCCCGAAATCCTTAGGCACACACGGATGGCCGTCTCTCCTTGGGGACACACTGGACAGTGGGCATCTTTCTGGTAGGGGCTGCGGGTGTCTTGTCCTGCAGAGATCACGTGTTGGAGCCACGAATTTCCCAGTCTTGTAGCAAAAGTGAGTCTTTCAGGGGGCTGCGTTCTTTCTCAACTGGCAGATGTCATCTGCCCTGACCAGTGTCCTTAAGATGTCCCCCCTGAAGCAGGCTCACAGGGCCAGAGTGATATTGCAGCAGGGAGGGCCCTGGCCTTGCACACAGCCATCCCAGGTACGATCCCCACCACCCCATACTGTTCCCTGAGCTCCTCCAGGAGTGATCCCTGGGTGCAGAGCCAGGAGTGAGCCCTGAGTACCAAAGGATGTAGCCAAAACAAACAAATAAACCCTTACCCCCCCACAAAAATAAGCAAACAAGCAAACAAACACCAAAGGGGGCTCACAGACTACTGAGACAGTGTCTTAATGGCTCTGTGAAATCTGGCCATTTCTAAGCAGCTACATTGGGCCCAGGATGGTGGTGTGTTACAGAACAGCTTCCCCCCGTAAGGGACATGCTGTCTTGGCCACTGGCTCTCCCTGTGGCAGAGAATACACAGGCCGAGGCTTGGCCGCCATTTCCTGGCAGTGTGCCACATTGTACAATGCCGTTTGTTGGTTTAAGAAACATGAGAGCCCGAACTCACCAAATCTTTGACATCAAGTGTTAGGTGACTCATTCTTTCATTTCCCAGCACTGAGCCAAGGGGCTTGCTCTTAAAACTCCCTTTTAGGCGTTAGTGGAAGTCGACTCATGGATTAGGAAGAAGTCACTAACGTAAGTACTTGATCAAATATAGCTAATGACTCTCCTTTGATGCTGTTCCTTGGTGGTGTTTTGGTTCCTTTTAAATCTGGAGGAAGCATGACCTTCTGGAATTCCGGTTGTACCTGAGGTCAGTGAAAAAACAAACACAAAAGAGCATCCTCCTCCTCCTTAATTCCTCTAGAATTATATCTGACAATTTGCAGGGTGCGTTTCTTTCGCAGAATGAATCACTGGACAAGTAAGGTTGACCTAAGGACTGTAATTTGATGACACCCTCTAACAACCTTAGATTAGGGTTGTTTGGCCCCTAATCTAAGCAACTTATCTCTGAGACTGCCCCGTGTCATGAGAGCATGAGCGTACACACACACACACACACACACACACACACACACACACACAGTCATTTGTATCTAACTATATTTGCTGTTTTAAGTTTGATCCTGGTGTTTTTCTCACTTATTTGTGTATTTTTATTTTTTTAAATTTTTTTTAATTTTTGCTTTTTGGGTCACACCTGGCGATGCACAGGGAATCAGGCTTTGCACTGCCCCATGTCATGAGAGTGTGAGCGCGCGCGCGCAAACACACACACACACACACACACACACACTACACACTGTCATTTGTATCTAACTATATTTGCTGTTTTAAGTTTGATCCTGGTGTTTTTCTCACTAACTTGTGTATTTTTATTTTTTTAAATTTTTTTAAATTTTTGCTTTTAGGGTCACACCTGGCGATGCACAGGGAATCGGGCTTTGCACTCAGGAATCACCCCTGTCAGGGCTCAGGGGACCATGTGGGATGCTGGGAATCGAACCCGGGTCAGCCGCGTTCAAGGCAAATGCCCTACCCGCTGTGCTATTACTCTAGCCCCCAAAGCCTTCTACTCTTAAGGCAGAGTGCAAAGTGGAACAGCAGAGCTTTCAACTTATTTTTTCTAGATGATATTTTGTTTGGGCCACAGCTGGATGTGCTCAGGCCTTTTCCTGGCTCTGTGCTCAGGAATCATTCCTGGCAGTGCCCAGGGGGATGGTGTGGGGTGCTAAGGGGTCAATCACCAGTCAACTGTTTGCAAAGCAAGACCTTCCTTCCTGTACTATCTCTGCAGTCTTCCCTTAGAGACATGTTTAGTAAGAGATTGAGGTAAATATAGTTTTGTTTTTTGTTTTTGTTTTGGGCTAGACCTGGTGATGTTCAGGGGTTACTCCTGGCTCTGCACTTGCTCCAGGGACTGTGTGGGTGCTGGGGATTGAACCTGGGTTGGTCACGTGCAAGGCAAAGGCCCTACCCCCTCTACTGTCTCGGCCCTCCAGTCCGGGGGTTTTGAAACTCACCCAGCCACCCATTCGTCTTGGTTTGGTCAGCACTCATTTGCAGTTCCTGCAGACCCTCCTCCCATCTCTAGCTTGGGTCCACCTGTCTGTTTCCCTCTTGAGCACTTTACTCTGTTTTTTATGTTTTTTAAAATTATATAAATTTTATGTTTAGTTTTTGTTTTGGCCACCCAGTGGTGGCTGGGGATCGCCTCCAGCTCATTGTTGTGGGTCACTGCTGGCTGTGCTTGGGCAAGTGTGGGGGGACGGACCGTGTGGTGCTGGGGATAAAACCCACTTTATGTCACTGCAGATGAGTTTGCATTTTTTCTGGCTTCACTTGAGTGGTATCTTAAACATTTTGCTACTTTTTCTTCTTCCACTCAGCATAATTATTTTGAGACTCATCTTTGTTACTGCTGTGTCAGTGGATTGTTCCTTTATATTTCGGGTTGTGTGGCATTATGTGGGTATACCAAAACACTTGTTTTTCTTTTTTTGGGGGGTGGGGGTGGTTGTTTGGCCACACTTGGTGATACTCCAGGGTAACTCCCAGTGGTATTTGTGGGGTCTTGGTGCCAGAGATCCACGTCATGCAAAAGCACTGACCCCAACGGTTTCTCTCCTTTTGTCCTTTAAAGCGGTGCTCCGCAAGGGGCCAGAGGAACCAGCTACTCGGCTCGGGCCCTCAGTGTGGTGCAGCTTGGGTCTGGAGGTCAGCGATGCTGGGGGCCTCAGGGGCCTCTGTGTTTAGCCTAGTGGACCCCATGGACCGGCACTGGGAGTTAGTTTGCATGTGCCCCTGACCCCTGAGAGAATCCTGTTGGTCCTACACCAAAGTATTTTTTATTCATTGACTGGTTGGTGGACCTTTGGTTCATTTTTATTGTCTGGTTTATTTTTATGGTCTGTGACAAAGCTGTTACATGTTTATGTGTAAGTCTGTGTATACATATATTTCTTTCTGAGGAAATTACTCAGGAGTGAAATCATAGTAGTGATATGTTTAATATTTTTCAGGAAACTGCAAAATTTCCTGACGTGGTTTTACAATATTACATCCCCACTTGCAGTGTTTAAGAATTTCATTTGTCTGTAGTCTCTTTTTTGGGGGGCCACACCCAGCAATGCTTGGGAGTTACTCCGTGCTCTGCACTCAGAAATTACTTCTGGTGGTGCCGGGGGGGGGGGCACATGGAATGCAGGGATGAACCCGGTTGGCCATGCGTAAGGAGGCACCCTCCCTGCTGTACTGTCTCCAGCCCCGTTTCTTCATGCACTTGCTCTAACTTGGCATGGACCGTCTGTGTGAGTTCAGGCATTTTAATACATGTGTGGAGTATCTTGTGGTTTAAATTTTTATTTATCTGCTGACATGATATTGTGCATCTTTCTTTGCCTATTTGACATTGCATATCTTTGGTGGAGTAACGGTTGTTGCTTTCAGTCTCTGGGCTTGGTGTCTAGAAACTTCCAGAGCAGTACGTTAGGACAGTTGTAAGCTTATCTCTCTCTCTCTCTCTCTCTCTTTCTCTCTCTCTCTCTCTCTCTCTCTCTCTCTCTCTTTTTTTTCCCACACGCGGTGATGCTCAGGACAAACCCGGGATGCTATATGGGATGCTCGGACGAACCCGGGTTGGCCTGTCCCTGTGTGCAAGGTCAGCGCCCTACCTGTTGTACAAATGGTTCCAGACCTATCTCTTTTTTCCTCATCTTTATTTTTTCTTACTCTATTTTTTTGGTGGGGGGGGGGCGTCATACTTGTTGTGCTGACGGACCATGTGGGGTGCTGGGGATGGAACCTAGGCTGGCTTCGTGCAAGACAAGCACTTGACCCCTGCACTATCACTACGTTCCCTGCTTCCTGTCTTTCAGTGTCACTGTCCTTTCAGTGTGCCTTCCCTGGAGATTGTTATTTAATGTCTTGCTTCTTTTTTATCCCAAGGGGGAGAGTAAATGTCATAACATCTTGGCCAAAAGCACACCCATCAAATTTTACTTTATAATACCTTTATTATTCTGTTTTTTTGGGGAGGGGACCACATCTGGTGGTCCTCAGGGTTTAACTGGCTCTATGCTCAGGGATCACTTCTGGCAGTGCTCAGGGGACCAGCTGGGGTGCTAGAGATTGAACTGGGGTTGTCCATGTGCAAGGCAAGTGGCTTGAATTTTGCACCAAAACTTTGAATTTTTTTTTTTTGCATCACACCCAGCAATGCTCAGGGGTTCCTCCTGTCTTTGCACTCAGGAATTACTCCTGGCGGTGCTTGGGGGACCATATGGGGTGCCGGGGATTGAACCCGAGTCAGCTGCGTGCAAGGCAAACGCCCTACCCGCTCTGCTGTTGCTCCGGCCCCAAAAACTTTGAATTTTGATAGATCCTTATGTTGACTTTTGTTTTTCCTTAAAATTTTGCTGTGAATGGGGCCAGGGGAATGGCTCCAAGGGCTAGGTTTGATTCGTTGTACCCCAGCATCAGCTTGGGAGTAAAAGGTAAAGGTAAAGGCCCTCCCGTTGATCGTCGATTTGCTCGAGCGGGCCCAGTAACGTCTCCATTGGAGA
>JAOXYA010110758.1:0-10662 GCA_028565675.1 Sorex palustris | reverse complement strand
ATTAAAAGAGCATTGTTATTTTCCTTGTTTGAAAATACCTTGATAATGAGACATATTATAAAGAAAGCAACTACTCTTTCTGAAGAAAGATTTTTTTCCAATTGAACTCAATCTTGAAGACTCCCAATGGTATGTTCACTTCCTGTTTTCCAAGTTTCCACACAAACTTGGAACATGACGACCCCTGGAGGTCAAATGTTATTTAAATGGTTTCTTTGCAGTGAAAAATGGCTCCTTAGCAATAAATAGCTCTGATTTTTATAGAGTAATCTCAGAAAGCAAATTGCACAATTACTTTGCAAAAATTGGATATATTATTGTTTATATAAAGCTTTGGATAGGGTGGTATAAGTGCACATTCTTATTGATAGATTGCTTATAAAATTTGATTTATACTAATCTTAAAAATTGTATTTTTTTAAGATTTGGGGTATACTTGACAATCTGGAGTGCTAGTGAGTTACTCCTGATGTGCTCAAGGGAGCATGTGATTCCATAGAGAGAATTTGGACCTTCTGCATGCAATGCATGCAACCCAGCCCATCAAGCTATTCTTTTTTTACCTAAATTGCCTGTGAGCTCAATGACTTTAGTAAGTCTGAGTACCACCAGTGGACATGGTCCCAAAATAGTAGACAAAAAAGCTTGACTTGTGATATCAAAATATAGTCATGGTATCATGTATCATGATGTATTTAACTAGTGGTTTTCTAACCTGAAATCTATAAAATTGAATAAACTACTAAATTAAGAAAAGTAATGAATTTAATAGTATTTCATTTTTATTTAGTAAAAGCCCTCTCAATTTAACAAAGAGATAGTGCACAAGATATACTAACACTTTTTAAATGTTAGCATACTAATTTTGAATATTTTTTTTCTTTTGGTTTTAGGGCCATACCCAGAGGTGTCAGGGGCTACTTCTGGCTTGCTACATGGGGGTCAAATTGGTACAAGGAAGTGAACCTAGGCATATATGAAAAGCATGTACACTAACACTTTGAGCTATCACCCAGACCTCCAGAGTTGAAGTGTGTGAGAGTTTGTGTATGTGTGTGTGTGTGTGTGTGTGTGTGTGTGTGTGTGTGAAGCTAGTTTTCATTGGAACATATTTAGAAATATGTGAGGGGAGAGAAAGAGAGAAGTATGTGTTGAGAGAGCTCACAGGCTTCATCAGAGAGGAAACAAGCAAGTGAAGACACAGGGACAAGCAAGCGAGAGTCATGTTCAAGGGAGAACATGGACTTGAAGAGCAAGCTCCAATGTTGAAATTTTAAGGAACTGAACTTTAAAATCTATTATGTTATTTCAAAGACTAATATATTAATTTTTGCTTGGGTCATCATCTGTAATGAAAAATGGAGTGTTAAATTCCTATATATTTTTAGAAAGTTTATGAGGAATAGTGAGAGCTGTCTCTTATGTAGATAGTAGTTTTAGATTTTTGCATGGGGATATGAATGATGAATCAGGATGGGTTCTGCCTCTGCACCATAACTTAGCTGCATTCTCATGTGGTGTTAGTTAATAAGTAGGCACTGAGTGTTACCCAGATTCTGCTTTCTGTCAATGGGAAGGAAATTGACAATGAGAAGAGTTATCTCTTCCCCTGGGAGTTCCTTCTGCCAGAACCATAGTTTTCAGTTTTCAATTGAAGGTTGGGACTTACTGGACAAAGTGTGACAGAGTTCTTCTGACCAGGAGTGCTACAAAGTGAAAGGTGGGTGCCATTCAGGCCCTTCTCAGGAGGATGCTGTTCTGGCAGTGAGTTTCCTGCTTAAAAGTTTCCTGTCCACCAGGGGCATGGGGTCTTGCTTTGCACTTCCAGGCGGTCTTTGGAAGAATGGAGGAACCCTGTTGTTTTGATTTGTTTTCTTCAGATTGTATTGGCCTTGATCTCATGCCCCCTTCACTATTCCATCCTATCAAGGCTAAATTTTACTTAGATTAGCTGTCAAAAATCTGATTCCTTTCAGTGTCTCCCTGTGCCACAAATAGGCCTTGAAGGTCATCACATTCATGTTACAATTATATGCATTTTAAAAATGAAAAACGAATTTATTTAGTAATCACATAGTATGCGATTGTTTAGAATAAAAAAAAAGGAGGGTGAGTCAGGGACCCAGAGGGCAACAGATGGCACTCAAAATAGGATTATTCCAAAAGAGTACACAAGGAAAGCATTTATAAAAACGTTGGGATAAGGGAACTCTGAAGGATAATGAAGTAACCTAGCTCTTAGTACCAACCAAGGTGAGGATGAGGGGAGGAGAGAGTCCAAGAATGTACACATCTTACTGTCATATCTATGGGTTCTGAGAGAAGCTGGAAGTTCTAACCTGTAGAGAGACAGGGGTTCTGTCCTTTTATCTATTGTTCAATCCAGTCAGATGCCAGAGGGTAGGAAAGCCTTAATGCTAATTAAACAGGACAGTCTCTGGAGCCCAAAGAACAGAGGCAAGTAGGTCTCAAGGAGAAAATGGAACATACTTAGCATAAAAGATGCATCGGGGAAGTCTGTCTTCTAGCACAGGAGATGTAGAAGTCTTTCTCTGGTCCCAGAACCCAGCTTTGCAGGATGATTCACCAGAATCATTAAGAGATCTCAAATCTCATTCTGTCAAGGACAGAGTGGGTAGATTTTCTATGGAACTGAGCTTACATGGAGATGAGAAGGGGGGTTGGGAGGGTCCTTAGAAAACTGGTGGTAAAACTCTCTGGGGTGGGAGTGGTGTTGGAATGATGTGTCCATGAAAAATATGATTAATAGTATTATAAAGCCCAGTTTCTCAATACAAATGATTAAAAAACTTGAGAAGTAGAAGTCAGAGAGAGTACAGCAGATAAATTGCTTGCCTTCCGCACGGTGGATCAGAGCTCCATCACAGATACTGTATATGGTCTCCAAGCCCCACCCATAGTGATTCCTGAGCAAAGAGCCAGGAGTAAACCCTGTTCACAGCCACATCCAAAACCACAACAACAAAACTCCTGAGAGTAGGGGCAAGATAAATAGCTCAAAGTGTTGGAGTGCTCACTTTGGGTGCAGGAAACCTAGCTTTGAACCCTGGCACTGTATGGTGCATTGAGTATTACCAGGAGTGACCCCAGAGCACAGGGCCAGAAGTGGCCCTTAGGACCATTGAGTATGAACCCACAAATCAAGTAGACAGAAAAAAACCCTGAGGAGTGAGGGATTATTTTTATAGATTTTAAAAAATCTGCTTAAAGTGAACCTTATTGCTAGGAAGGATTCACTGATGAATGCCAAAGGTCTGCTGAAGTTCACTTAAGACAATGTGACACACATCCTGTTTCTGTATTCTAGGTGCTTAGTGTGGTCCATTTTGGCAGTCAACATACTAAACAAGTTAAGTTTCTGTATTATTTCCTTGTGTTTTCTATTAATGATCTGGCTCAGAATAAAATATATGAGAATATGTTGCCATTTTTCAGACAAGTGGTCATAGCATTATATTTTTCTTAAAGTGTGTTCTCATCTTGCTGTTTTCATGAATGGACAGAGTTTTAGGAACTTCTGAATTTGGAATCAATGTGTGTTTTTTTTTTAGGCTTGCAGGGCCTTGGGTCTCATCAGGTTCGCACAGAGGTCTTTGTGTCAGTAGAAATGAAAAACATGAGTTTAAAGGAAGTTTGACTCATTTGGAATTACTTCTCCTCATTGAATATTTTTCAATTGGACCTTTGCTCTCTTAGAGTTTAGAAGGTGGATAAAAGTAAATGATAACAGGCATTTCTTAACATCAAATTTAAAAGCTCTCATTAATTTGTGAATTTATGAAGTAGCAGTATTCTTGTGCAATAGGTTATGTGATTATCTATGAAGTATAAAACATGTTGTTGTTAAAAAAACTCAATATGATCATGAAATAAGATAACTCACTTCTCTTCAATGAGAATTTTTCATTTGTATTTTTATCTGTTGGGGGGATTGCCCAAGCAGGGCTCAGGGGTCCTGGGGGCCATTCCCAAGTGGTTCTTGAGAACAGTAGGGTTGAATGATTTCAGTGCTCACAAGTGCTGGAATCCCTTAGGACCGTACCCAGCATGCCCTGTGTGTGTGTGTGTGTGTGTGTGTGTGTGTATCTAGGGTAGAGGGGGGAACACGTGGTGCTGGGATTGAGGTCAGGTCCTATTGCATGAAAGGTATGTTTCCCTGTCCACTCAGCTTTATTTTATTATTTATTATTTATTTATTTATTGGGGGAAGTCACACTCAGAGATGCTCAAGGGTTACTCCTGGCTCTGCACTCAGGAATTACTCCTAGCAGTGCTTGGGGGATCATATGGGATGCTGAGGATCAAACCCAGGTTGGCCACATGCAAGGCAAACACCCTACCCACTGTACTATCACTTTAGCCCCCTCAGCTTAATTTTAACTCCTTCATTTGCATTTAAAGTGTTGACACTGGCTGTGCCCCACTGGTTCTTACTTGAATTTGGTTTAATTAGCACAAATTGCAATGCCATTGTTAATAAATATGGTAACCAAGAGAAAAACATTTTGCAAAATTGATAGAAAAGAGGATATGGCTTAATAGAAAAGTTTCAGACTGATTTTTTTCCTGAATACTAGAAATTTTATATTATAAATATAAAATAATCTGTTGTATAAAAACTGTAAATTATTTTATTTCTACCTGTATGTATACTTTAATACATTAAACTTAGCATAGCCATTTAATTTTTATCTTAAAACTACTGTTAATTCATGTAAACCTTAAATTTTACCGTATTTTAGGTGTCTGTTTATGTATGTCTTTCTCCAGTCTGCTAATTTCCTAAGATGAAAAAAATCTCAGTTGTATATTAAAACTCATAAAGTGAGTTTAAGACATGGTTTTCTAGCAGCATTTTAAGGGATGATCCCCCTCCGCCACTTCTTTTATGAGGCACACACAAACTACTCAAATTTGGTTTAGCTGTGTAATTCCTGTTCTATTTGCAAAGCACTTTTGGGCTAGAGTAGATGAGTCAGCTCTTCACTTCCACTCGTTTCACTTTCCTCAGGACTCCTTGTTTACAATCTCTGAAGTCCAATGGATTAAAACTAAATGAGGAATTTTTATGTATATCACTGTATCACTGTATCACTGTCATCCTGTTGATTGTTGAATTACTAGAACGGGTGCCGTAACACCTCTATTCCTTCCAGCCCTGAGATTTGAGCAGCCTCTTTTTGTCTTTTCTCAGCGATTGGAGGCTCTTTCAGGGTCAGGGAAATGAGACCTGTTGTTACTGTATTTGGCATATTGAATACACCACGGGGAGCTTGCCAGGATCTGCCCATTTGGGCAGGATACTCTTGGTAGCTAGTTGGGCTCTCCGAGAGGCATATATTTATATAATCCTATAATTGTGTCACACAGCCTGGAGTGTGGCAGTGGTTGGGCAGTGGTAGTGCTGGGGCTGGGTCCCTTGGGGTGGGGAGGGCTCTCACCCGCCACACTGCCTGGCACGGAGTCTGGTGGCATGGTTCTGGGAGCTTCATTTTATATTCCCATCTGGGAGGAGCATCCTTAGTTTTGGAGGGTGGCCAATGAGGAGATTATCTGGTACCAGCAGGGTGTGGTTTATGGATGTGATCCCTGAGTCACTGGAGACTGGGGAAGCAGGCAGAAGATCTCTGTTCCGGGGTTCCATTGAGTCCAGAGTCCAAGGTCACGAAAGTTCACATTATCTGGGTTCCGTGGGACTTCATTCATGCGTGAGACTCAGTCTGAGGGTCCGGAAAGTGGCCTGGAGCATGGCGGTGGTTGGGTAGTGGAGGTTGGCTGCTGGGACTGGATTCTTTGGGGTTGGGAGGGCTCTCAGCCACACCACTGCCTGGTGCAGAGTCTGGTGGCATATATATACATATATATATCATATTTAGGATAGTTGCCTTAGGCTGCTGATATCATGTTTCAGGTATATCATGCCTCTTATTTCTTGAGTCTTCTACCTTTATTGGCCCATACTTTTGTAATAAAGTTTTTCTCTACATGCTGAGAAAGACATAATGGTTATAGAAATGTCAAGATTTCAACCATTTTAGCATTAAGCAATGTAAGAAAATTGTCATTTTGTACTTAAGAAAGTATATGATTGAAGTATTTTGGGGCATGGGGGTATGTATATCTGGCTGTGCTTAGGGGTTATTCCTAGCTTCGCGCCCAGGACTTACTCCTGGTCATGCTCGAGGGATCCTATGGGATGCCTGAGATCAAAGCCCAGTCAGCTGCATGCAAGGCAAGTGCCCTACCTGCTGGACTATCGCTCTGGCCCTAGAAAGTGTACAATTTAAGGAAAAAAACTTGATGGACTAGCTTGGACCACATGCTTAGCAGCATGGTAAGCATCCACTCATTGAAAAAGGTTTTTGGGAGGGCACAGTGGCCAGAGTAAGGATGTCAGGTTGATGGGCTGATGAGACCAGCCTATGTTCAATACAATGAGTATATGGTCCCCCTTACCTGGGGTTTTGTCTTCCATAGTTTTAGTGACTCTCTCTCAATCTCAGTCCAAAAATGTTAGGTACCATGAGGTGTTTTGAGATTGTAGGGGGGTAAGACACTTGCTTTGCATACGGCAGACCCTGATTTGATCTCCAGCAGCACACACGGTCTCCTGGCAAGACCAGAAGAAATCCCTGAGTGCAGAGCCAGGACTAAGCCCTAAGCATCACTAAGTATACTTTTCCCACCCCAGATAAATAAAAGTATAAAGTTTGGAAAAATATGATCTGTATGATTTCCTCATAGTCTTGGTCTTTCTATAGAGATGTCAAGTAGAGAACAATTAAGTATCATTGCTCTGTAAGCTTTGTTGTTACTGAGAGCTTTAATTACTCATAACTAAATTAAATAGTGGAAAAATTAAATACAAATGCAAACAAAATCAGAAGCACATTTTGTGTATGTGTTTTTGGGGTAGTGGCCACCATGGAGAGTTCAGGATGATTTGGGGACCATTCTAAGAAATAACTAACTCAGCTGTGTGGAGTGAACTGTTCAGTGCTCAGCCTAGTAGTGTGGGGCCCACCAGGGTCACACTGGTGGTATGGAGGGCCATGAGATCCCAGGGCAGAATTTGGGAACTTCCAAATGCCAGTTAAGTACTCCAGCCTTTTGAGTTATCTCCTTGACATAGCACTTTGTTTTATGCATTTGACACATTTAGAAATAATCCATCTTGAATTTAGTAGTCCTTCACTGCTTATTTTATCTTATAACTCTTTCCCCCTCTTGAAAATGGTTTAAATTTCCCTAAAGAATGAAAAAAACCCTGAGTTATAATTGATTTAAGGTTTATTGCCCCTCCCAAAGAGCAGAAATCCTCCAAGATCAATATCCTCTTACTTTTCATTGTTTTGATGGTGATAAATAATATCTTTCTTCAGTTATAGCATTCTAATTAGTGCTAAAGACACTTTTACGGAAGAGACAAAATTATATTTTCTAAATTCCTAATATAGCAATTAATTTTACTGCCATATTTGTCATAATTTAGTATCTTGTGTTTCATTAGCAATGTATTAAGAGTACTGTCAGTCATATAAACAAATGCCATGGGCCATGGCTATGAGAGTTTCTTTACCATTACTTTAATACTTCCCTAGGAGATACCCCACTGTATCTCTTTCCTTTTGTTTGATGTGAAATCTCTGGGTAAATTGAGCCCATGCTTAGTTTCTTTTTATTTTAATAACTATTCTCATTTCTCCTTCCTACCTAAGCAATGAAATGTTAATTAGGATAAGAGTGCAAAGCTCTCTTGATTTATTCACCCACTTTAGAAGGTTTATAAAAGATGTCACAGTTTATGTTGACAATAAGGAAATAAGCAACATTTTCCTCTTTAAACTCTTGTAGCCTTTCCCATTATGGGTGCAAGTATTTCATATAATCATCATCATACTTAAGATTTGAATTATGTAATAGACATTCCCATATATTGCACAGCCAATTCAGATATTTAAGATTTTATTTCTTGAGTTCCACAATTTGCAAAGAAATTAACATTTTGCTAGATAGTCATATTATTTATTGTCTTGAATCTTAGATTATTATGAGCATATTTGTCCATTAGAACCTATTTGGGAAGGGAATTTTTTAAAAAAAATTCTAAATAATGGGCTTAGTAGATGAAGGAGTATTTTTTTAATGCCCCAGTTTTATTGTATTTGGTATTGGGTCCATACCCTATGGTCCTCTTGAGTTATTCCTGACTCAGTGCTTAGAAATTGCTCTTGGTAGGGCTCAGGGAAACATGTGCAAAGTATGTGCTCCAGCCCTCTTCAGGAAGATGACTTCCTGAAATGCTAATTTTTCTTTTTGGTAACTTTTCAAGTTCATATGAATGTAAGTTTTAGTTTTCATTATTTTAACACATGTATTTTACCAAGTTTATCAACTGGGTGTGGGAAAGAAAATCTTAATTGTAGATTTTTATACGAGTAAAAGAAAAATGAGAGAAAGATGACAAGGCATGGGTTAATTTTTCTTTCGCCACACTGTATAATTTATATTAGGTCTTTATTATTATTTAAATATTTTTTCTTGTGGTGCTGAAGCTCAAATCCCCAGGGCCTCATACATGCAGGGCAAATGCTTTCCCTTTTTTTTCTCATTTATAAGAACTTATTTTGTGATTGTGTCTGTTTTACCCTGTAAACTAAATCATCTTCAGCAAAAAAATTATGGTTCAATGTTTTCTATCATTTTTCTCTTGACAGAAGCTTTTGGATGATTATTCAGCCCCACATCCTTTCCTTAAACATGCACTTCTCTTTTTTTTAAAGTTTTTTAAAAATAAAAATTGGTCTTTTTAGTTTTCTTTAATGGGTTTAATTGTATATACCGTTTCTTTAAAACTTTTAATGGGAGGGACTGGAGAGGCAGTACCGAGGGTAAGTCACAGTGTGCAGCTTGGGTTGAATCCCAGGCACTCCATATGGTCCTGATCTTACCAGGAGTTCCCTTGAGTACAGAACCAGGAGTAAGCCCTGAGCACTGCTACAAAACTCAAGAAAACAAATCTTTCCAAGGGAAAAGCTGCACCAATATTCAGAAAAATATTAAATATCTATAGCATAACTTAATAAAACCAAAGGAAAAAGTTTTTTTTTTGAATTATGAATCTCATGTCCATGTATGGAGCAATTTGTTCACCTTGCATATATTTGTCTTGCATGAAATGTTCAAGGGTGATGAACTATTAAATGGCAAATATATCTTTTACCATTCTTCACATCCCATGGAGAGATAACTATATTTTATGGGGTAACAAGTTTCATGAATGTTTAACTTTTACTAAAAATAAAAGCTTATTTTCCAAATTTTAGTTTGTCAAATTGTTTAACATACAGTATAAATTTCAGAACATCTTGACTTGTAGTTGTCACTCTTTTATTGTCTTATATATTATAATCCCTCTCGAATGAAAACTTATACTAAGAGTTCCATTTATGAGAACACTCCCAAAAATGTAAACAGAAAAATGATATGCAGTCCAGTAATTGTATATGTGTATCTTTTAATCTATCTGGAGAGACTCCACAATGGGTCTGTAAAGGATGGTAGCCATAATTAAGTGCTTGAAAAAGCTGACAGAACTGGGTTTTGTTTCCATACTTTCCAAATATCACAGTACTCAAGGACAAGAATAGATTATAGGGTCTACTTGAAAATATTTCTCATTCTTCTGTGTATTTTTATTTTTATTGTGGACAATGGTGATTAAACTTCATTAACATTTTTCACTTTTCTCACTCCTTGATATTTGATAGTGTTATCTTGCTGAATGCCCTCCCATCCATATTCCCAGTAATATACTGGTCTTCAAACTCAGTGACATTTTCTGTCCTTGGCTTTTCTTTAAGTACTTGTAAATATCAATTCTCTCATTGTCAGTGCTATTTTAAAACACTATATATAAATAGATTCCTTTTCTTCTGAACTTTAATATTACATCTTTCCCTAAATTGGGGCATATCTGAGTCTGAGTTAATATACTTTTTATTCTTCCACTCATCATCATAGCTCAATTCTATTTCTGTACATCTTCCCTAAACCCAACATATTTCTGTAATTTTCTTCCCATATCTCTAGTTCCTGTTTATTACCCCTTAAAGAACCAGGCTTTTGTATTCCCCTAAAGATCAATATGTCCATCACTAGACTCATTAGCTTTTCCTCTAGACCCATCTTTCTCCAGTTTCCACATATCTCTAAGTAATTCTAACTTCTCTAGATATCCAGGATTATTAAATCTCTGTTGCAGATGAAGTGCTGAAGAGGACATTACAATTTGGTTAGGGTAGTTTTCTTTTGCTTTGTAAAAATTCACAGACCTAGTTGCTTAAAATTATGCAGAAATTCCAGCAAGATGGCAGACAAGAACAGACACCATACCTTTTTTTTTCCTGCTCTTGTGTTTCAGCTCAAGGAGTAATGAAGTGAAATGTAGGTCAGGAAGAGGACCAGGTGGCTTGGTAGCAGGAGAGCTTGGATAGAGTAGGAATGATGCAAAGTAAGATTGCTAGGTTTACCTCAGTGGCCGGCTGCGATAGCACAGCGGTAAGGCGTTTGCCTTGCACGCAGCCAACATGACCAACCCGAGTTCGATTCCTCCGCCCCTCTCGGAGAGCCCGGCAAGCT
>JAOXYA010110738.1:0-10662 GCA_028565675.1 Sorex palustris | reverse complement strand
GACTAAACCCCGCCCCGCCCCCGCAACCTGCCGCCCCCCCCCCAACCTCCTCCTTAGGAGTATCTGGGTGGGCTCCCTAAAGGCAAGCTCGGACATCCCCCCCAGTCCCAGAGAGGAGACCCTAGCTCTCTGGCAGGGGGTAAACTCACAGAGCAATGACCCTAACTTGGTCGATTAATTCCAAAGCACAATTGTTTTCAATCTTCATTTAAAATCGGCCTTCGTTAATCTGGATTTAATGACATAGGAAATGGAAAGTCCCTTAATAAAATAAGTTTATGAATATTTATCATCCCCCTTTACCTGAAAATTGAATAATTCATCAATTAACTTTACTATTAATTATTTAATGCAAAATTAATAAACCTCAAAACCCTTACGTACGCCCACAAACCCTCTGGCGCTGGGTAAGGAAATCAAGCAACAGGAAACAGCGACCCTGAGTGGTCCCAAGCCCCGAAGATGGGACACGGGGGTCAAGACTGGGACTGTGGCATGGGATGGGGGGGTCATGGCTGGGAATGGGGGGCTCATGGCTGGGACTGCGTGCCCGTGTTACACATGGAGTGCCCGAGGGTTACACGGGTTGCGCGGGTCAGGGCTGTGATTTCTCAGTGAGGGGATGGGCCTCGGAACTGTGACCGTGCCACTGCATGAGTCCCTGCCCCCCCCAGGAGTCCCACACCTCAGGCTGCTGGACCCTCCAGGGGTGAGTGCATAACACCAGCCCAGGGCCCCAGGCACTGGCATCTGTGGGGTGCCCAGCACAAAGCCCCCCATTTCCCCTGGGGCAGCCAGATCCACTCAGTGCAGGGCTCAGGGGCTGTGTGTCCTGAGACCCAGTGGCCACCTGCAGAGCCTCCCATGGTCTCCAGGTTCCTGCCAGGAATGCGTCTGCAGGCAATGGGTGGGCCCCGGTGTCGACCCACACCCCTGGCCAGCACCCGGGCGAAGGCCCCTCCCCACCCCGCCCAGCTGCCTGCACCTCAAGCCGTGATGCCCTCCCCCCTCAGCCAGCTGCTTCTCCAGGCTCTGCCCCTCGGTGTCCCCCCGTCCACAGCACAGAGTCAGAGGTCACTGTCCAGTGCCAACGGCTGGACATCAGCCTGCGGGGACCATCAGGGCTGCAGGGTAAGAGCCGGGCTGTGCGTACACCCAGCCACTCACGCATCCGCGTGCACTCACACACACATGCACGTGCAGGTCCGAACACATCCATGCCTTCACATGTGTGTCTCCATGCTTACATCTGTGTCTCCATGCTTACATGTGTGTCTGCCCACATGCATGCTCACACGCCTGCCCATTCACGCATGCAACTCCCACACCTGTGCACACACACACACCTTTATCCTCACACATGTGCGCTCACACAAACACACACACACACACATCACACACTTCGGTGTACTGGCGTGGCATGCACATGCGTTCACACATGCGTGTGCGCGTCTCTGCGAGCCTGCGTGTCTTGGGCGTCTGTGTGCACCTCGACACCCCTTCGGAAGCAAAGGCTCTGTGGGAAGCGGGGGCGCAGCGGGGGGGGGGGAGCTTCGGGAGGCGCCTCGCTGCCGTGGGGTTTGTTTGGCAATCTGTGAGCCCGTAATAAAGGGCTGCGGGGAAATCTAAGAATAGCGGAGACAGCGACACCTCCCCACTCAGCCCGCACCCCCGGCTGACGGGGACTCACTCGTTACGCAGGGAATTATCAGGGCACCCAGCAACTATTCCGAGACAGAGCTTCCCGGCTCCACCTTCCCCGCCGCCAACAGCCTGTTTGCTCACAGGACCCCAGGGGACACAGGCGCCAACAGGGCCCAGGACACCAATCACAGGGACACAGACGACAGTGGGGCTGTGCACGGATCTGGCGGAACACAGACACCTGGTCCTGTGGACACAGGAGCCTGGTCCACAGCGGTGCCCCAGCCTGGGAGCGGGCGAGCCGCCTGGAACTCACTGGTGGGCACAGTCCCTGGACACGCAGGGCAGAGAGATGCCCACGGCCCTCGTGGACGCAATGGCAGGAGCGGTCGAGCTCAGCAAGGTCACTGCCAGCTGCCCTGCTCTGGGACGCCAGCCAGGGCACCCGAGGGGACAGTCAAGGCCCAACAGGGTCAGACAGGGTCACCCCACACTGGGACTGGGCAGGGATGGACTTCGGATACACAGAGGGACAGACCAGGACACATGGTGGATGCTGCCGCCTGTGGTGCTCCCGGCACGTTCCGTGGCCCCAGGACCTGCGGAAGGCATCCCAGAGAGGCCGGGCCAGGCTGCTGGTGGGACAGCAGGAAGGGTCATCCCAGGGGCCACACAGATCAGTCCAGGGCACAAGGCCTCAGGGGTATGCTGGGCACCCCTCACACACGCCAGACACCTCACAGGCTCCCCATACACACCCCTCACACAGTGTGCATGCACACACACACACACACACACACACACCCTCAGTGTGCACACACATGCACACACACCCTCACAGTGTGCACGCACACACTCACACACATGCACACACCCCATAATGTGCACGCCCATTCACACACTCACATGCTTACACAGCATGAGCCCTCACACACATACACGCACCCCCACATGCTTACACACTGTGAATCCTCACACGTGCTCACATACACACACCCTCGCACCGTTGTACATGAACCCTCACACAGTCATGCACACACATACACACTTATGTGCATACTCACATACTCATGCACACACACACAGACACACACACACGCACACAATATACTCACAAATTCAAACGCACATGCAGAGACTCACACATTTGCGCGCGCGCACACACACACACACACACACACACCCGCTGACCCATCCATGCTGCACACCCCACTCTCAGTCTGCATCCCTGCACACACACCCTGACCCCGTGGCCCCCTACACTGTGTCCCCATGCTGTGCCCCGTCTCCCACATGTGCTCCCAGTATCCCTCCTGTACACTCACCCTTGCACACAGTCCTCGCACACTGCACTCTGTGCCATGTCCTTGCACACGCTTCCCTGCTGCATTCACGCACACGCAGCTCGTATACATCTTTGCATCACTGCACTCTGTGCGCTCACACAAGCATCCTGTAGGCTGCATCTCTGCACGCTGCATTCTTGCATGCCGGGCCCTTGCTCACTGTGTGCCAGCACACGCACCCTTGCACGCTGCATCCTTGTGCATGCACCCTGTACGCTGCATCCTTGCACACGCATCTTTGCACGCTGCGTGCATGCACACCGTGCTCTTGCACACCGGGTCCTTGCTCGCTGTGTGCTGGCACGTGCACCCGTGCATGCTGCGTCCTTGTACGTGCATCCCTGCACGCTTCATCCTTGCACACTGCATGCTGGCACACGCATCCCTGCACGCTGTGCCCTTGAGTGCAAGGACAGCCCATCTTGGCAACAGGGTCTCTTGGGCCCTGAGCGATTACTTAGAATTCTCAGAACTGCAGCAAGAGGCCTTAATCCCCGAGACAGGGAGCCGGGCCTCACGGTGAATCTGGAAGTGAAGCAGGACAGGACCAGATGCTTCTCGCCTTGGAGTCAGGCCCAAGGCCAAGGACTGAGCAACAGCCAGCAGACTGACCCCTTAGCCCCACAGACAGGCAGGATGAGCGGTGGGGACGCTGCTGGTCCCAGGGGAGGGCAGGGGCCTCCAGAGGGTGGAGCAGTGAAGCCCCGAAATCCTCTGAAACTGTTGGCCCCCAACACAGGACACCAATGACATGATTAGGAAGATCTGAAAGCAAGAGTGAAGGTCCCTGGTGGGGGCGAGCAGGGCTGGGGGGGTCTGGGCAGCCGCCCCCGCGCCCTCCCTTCAGCAGGCCACGGCCCCGATTCCAGACGCAGAGCCGGAATCTAGGGCAGCCCTTGGCCCCCGAGGCAGGGACTCCCCAGCGCTGCCGGGTGCCAGACACTTCCCGGGAACCAGGTCACAGCCATCTCCTCCCAACAGCAACAGCGCCCCAGGGCCGGGCCAGGCACCCCACGAGCCTGTGCACCACGCTCGGCTCTCCAGAGGGCTGAGGGGGGTTTATTCGGTCAAGGCTTTCCTCGGCCAGGAAGCAGATGCTGAAGGGACCTAATGTGACACTTTATTATGTCCACGGCTCACGGTGCCCACACAGCACAGCCCCGAGGGAACTGCGGGTCACTGCTGACCCAGCATCTCCTCCTACAGCACCGGGCACACACACAGTGACACACATACCCCAGCACGCGTAACGCACATGCACAAACACATACCAGCACAAAACACACACTCACGCTATCCCAGCAACACACACACACACACACGCATGCACACCAGCAAACACACACAAACACAAATATACACCAGCACATATACACACACAAACACATATACCAACACAAATACACACTCACGCTAGCACAACAACACACATAAGTGCATGCACACCAGCAAACATACACACGCAGACACACATACACCGGCACATATACACACACAAACACATACACCAGCATAAATACACACTCATACAAGCACATCAACACACATACCTGCAAACATATACACATGCAAACACACATGCACCAGCACATGTACACGTGCACGCAGACATGCACCCACACATATATGCATAACAGCACATATACACATGCAAACACACATACACCAGCACAAGAACACACTTGTGCAAGCACATCAACACATATACACACCCACAAACATGCACATGCAAACACACATACACCAGCACGGTACACACACAAGTACATACACCAGTATGAATAAAACATGCAAACACACACACCAGCCCATATATAAACATACATTCACACATAAACACAAACATGCACATAGACACATACAGACATCATACATTCACATACACCCGCAGGTATCTGAGCCCACATGCATACATATGCATGTGCATGACGTACACACAGACACGTAGGCACACGCACACTTGAACACAGGCCTAAGCACACCCATACCACATGACACCGACATTGGCACACGCATGCGCACACACACGCATACACATAAGCGCAGACACATGGACTATCTCTGTCTTCCTGGACACACGCGAGGCTTGAGAAGGCTGGAGTGAGGGTCCCTGTGGGAAGGTGTTGGCCTCACACCAGCCACCCCAGGGTCAGTTCCCACCACCCCAGAGTGTCCCCTGAGCCCGCCAGGAGTGATTCCTGAGTGCAGAGCCAGGAGTCAGCCCTGAGCAGTGCCAGGCGTGGCCCCAAAACAAACAAAACAAGCAAACAGGCTTGAGAATTTTCTCCGGCACTTTGTCGTTATGATAGAATACACGTAACGTGGAATAGGAAACATGAAATATATGTAACATGGAATATACGTAACATGGATTGACCACGTCCGAGGGCTCCCTCCAGCAGCCCACGTCTGTCCAGTGTTGTGGGACCTCCCCCAGCTCCAGAATCTCTTCGTTCCCCACCCCCACCCCAGGAGCAGACAGTGGTCTGACTCGCCTGCTCCCGCCGCCTGGGCCCTCGGCTTCTCTGCTTTTGGATCAGAAGGGCCTTCACGTTCTATATAGGGAAGTACTATCCCTGGACCCCGGCTCCCGTGGCAAGGTGCCAGCTGCCCCCTCAAATCAATTAATCAGATAATTAACGGCATTTTCCAGCCTCTTCGCCTCTTCAGGAGCTTCCTGGGGAGCGAGCGCCTCCCACCCCACCGGGTGAGGCAGTGCCCGGTTTCCCAGACCCCCAGACAGGGCATCTCTGGGGCTAGCAGAGGCGGTAGCCCCGGGCACCGCTGCTCCTGCCCTCTGGCTGCCCCGCCCCCGGGGACCGGCATGCCGAATCCAGGCAGGGGGACAGGCACTTGGAGGGCCGGGGGAGGATGATGAAGACTGAGGAGGAGGATGAAGGCTGGGGAGGAGGGAGTGGGAGCACACTCGGCTCCGTGCATGGACACGGCCTGGCCCCCGCGCTCTCAGCCGCCAGCCGCAGTCCTGCTGCTCAGGGTGCAGAGACAAAGAACTCGGACCTGAACCTAAGATGGGGCCATGGGGACACTCAAATGCGAGCACATACAGGCACTCTGCAATCAGGGAGGGCAGGCCCCGGGATACCGCTGGAAGGGGGCACAGGGCGGGGGCAGGGAACCGCCCTGCAAAGGGGGTGGGCAGACAGTGGAGATGGCTACACCCATCGCCTCCGCGAGTCCCCGGACCCCAGCTCCTCTGCCTGGTCCAGCTCCCCTCGCCCCCTTGGCCACAGACCCCCACACTGTTCTAGGCTTGGGGGCCACCCACGCGGGCCAGGCCCCACACCCTCTGCATGGGCAGTGAGACATCAGGCTGCTGCAAGAGGAGCTGGGAGAAGATTCCAGAATAGCAGGAGCTCCTCCTTCCAGGCTCTCTTGGTCACCCGGTGCTCCCGGGGGTGGGGGGGGGGGTCTGTGGTGAGATTATGATGGTTCTGAGCATGAGACCCATGCCCTGTGAGCTGCCCGAAGGGTGAGTTTTCATGCTGCCATGGCCACATGGGTCCATGCTGCGGACAACAAAATACGGGCCTCGGGGTGGATCATGGCCCCTCCATCAGCAGGGCGTGAGGGGGGGGGGCGGTCAGCTCTGGGAGCACAGCTGGGCAGAAGTGGGCGGGAAGCCTCCCAGGACCTCCCCCCTCGGACTCAGGGCACACTCTGGGTAGTGGGGGTGGTCTCTCTCCTCACACCAGGCCACCCACAGGCCCCGGGGAGACGACATGGCAGCCCCAAGGGCACTTCTGTATGGGAACTGATTACAACAATTAATTTCCCGGGGATTCCTCCACACCAACAATGGATCATTTGATTGGGAAGCTCTATAAATGTCAGCGGGGCGATTCGCTTTTATTAATCTCCTAAAATGCAATTAGCAGGGGACAGCAGTGCCGGCCCAAGGCTGTGCAGGCGCTCGGCCCCGGTCCAAGTGCGGGAAATTCCGTTTGCAGGGCACGAGTCCCAGTCCCCTACACGCCCCCCACCTCCGGGAGACCCCCAGTAGAGACCACTCCCCTGGGGCCTGCCCTCCCTGGGCGGGGGGGGGGAACCCACACAACGAAGTCCCAACCCCCTCGGGAGAGATTCCACTTCCTACCCAAGGCCTGCCAGCGCCTGGCACAGGCCCAGAGGCCCACTGGAGTCGCAGGCTTCAGGCACCCGGGAACTCGGCAGAGATGAGGAACACGCATGTGCCCCCATGTGCGGGCCCCCGCGGCAGGCAAAGCCTGGTTCTTGTTTGGCCTGAGCTGTGAGGATGGGCTGTCGCCCCCCCCTCCCCCGCTCCACTGTGCACACACAGACGTCGGGGCCGAGCTGGGAGCCAGAGCCCCTCCGCGGGACAAGGGGGTGGGGCAGGTCTCCAAACCCAGCCCTGACAGCGAGCCCACCCCCCAGGGGGCAGTTCTGCCAGCAGATGGGGACCCCCCGCCCCGTGCTCCCTCGCCAGCAAGACATGCTTGTTTTCACCAGGATTCAAGGAGCACCTCACACAGGGCCAGAGCGATAGCACAGCGGATAGGGCATTTGCCTTGCACGCTGCCAACCTGGGTTCGATTCCCAGCATCCCATATGATCCCTGAGCATCGCCGGGAGTAATTCCTGACTGCAGAGCCAGGAGTGACCCCTGAGCATTGCTGTGCGACCCAAAAAAACAAAAAACAAAACAAAACAAAAAAAACAAGAAGTGTCTCGCGGCAGAGGCAGGTGGGGGAAGTGGCCAGGGCTGAGGGTTCTGGGGCCAGCTCAGGACAAGGGGCGGCCCAGTGGAGGCGGGGCAGTGGGACCAAGGATCTCACACTCCTGGGGGACCAGACACCTGGTCCAGAGACAGGGTTCCGGGTGTGGCTCTGGGTGGGGTGTGGGACTTTAATAGCCCCCACCCCCAGAAGCCTCGAGGAAGAGCCCCCCCAAGACTGGAGAGTGGCTGTGGGCCGGACATGGCCACTGCACTGGCCTCTCACTGGCCACTCCCCGCTCCGCCGTGCCCACATGCTGGCAGAGGCCTGAGCTGGTCATTCTCCCTGATTTCGGGCAGTGGACGGTGTCCGTGAGAGCCACTGAGCATGTGTAGGAGGCCTCGACCCACAGAGACGCATGAGGGCGATGCCCATGTGGACGTTGTCCCCTGCATCACGCCCATGTGGACGATCCCGTGAGGACGGTATCGCGTGGATCACGCCCACGGGGGTGCTGCCCACATTGGTGATGCCACACGGGCGGCACCAGCACAATGGGGCCCATACGAGTAACGACCACGAGGGCGGTGCCCACGTGAACGTGCCCAGGAGGTGGCACCCACACGGGGCCCACAGGGGTGGCGCCCACCAGACCACCCTGGTTCTCCCCTGGCATCTCCATGCAGACTCAGAACACACCGAGCCAAACTCACAGCCACCTGTCGCTAGGAGCCTGGGGCTGCCAGCCTGACCACAGCTCCCTCCTGGCACCGTGGGCAACTGTGAGCCAGTGCTCAGAGGAAAGGGGACCCCAACACAGGCCGGCAGGAGAGAACCCTGACAGGGTGAGGGGCCCTGATGGGGTGAGGGAGCACTGAGGGGGTGAGGGAGCACTGACGAGGTGAGGGAGCACTTTCGGGGTGAAGGAGCACTGTCGGGTGAGGGAACACTGTGGGGATGAGGGAGCACTGATGTGGTGAGGGAGCACTGTCAGAATGTGGGGCTCTGATGGGGTGAGGGAGCACTGAGGGGGTGACAGAGCACTAACGGGGTGCAAGAGCACTAAGGGGGTGAGGGAGCACTAACGGGATGAGGGAGCACTAATGGGGTGAAGGAGCACTGATGAGGTGAGGGAGCATTAACAGGGTGAGGGAGCACTGAGGGGTGAGGGAGCATTGAGGAGGTAAGAGGCCCTGATGGGGTGAGGGGACCCCGACAGGAGGGGCCCCGACAGGATGAGGCATCCCTGTGGGGGTGTGGAGGCCTAACGGGCCCCAGTGGGGTGAGGGGGCCCTGACAAGGTGGGGGTCAAGTGCTCCGTGGAGAGTCCTGGGCAGGGCTGGGCCAGACTGAGCCCCCAGCCAGGCACGCTGGACAAGCACCCTGTCCAGTTGCCCCACCAGGCTCTGCTGCTGGACACCAGCCAGGCCTCCCGGGCCCTGGGACGGGTCCGAGTCCTGCCCAGAGCTCAGCCCGGCCCCTGCCCGCAGCCTAAAGCATGCCCGGAGAAGGGACCCCCCCCACCCACAGGCGGCAGAACCTGTCGGTTGACTTCACGAGATGCGACTTCTAGTTATTTCAGTGTGCGGCAAGGAACAGAAACCTGAGTATCAGCAGAGACCTGAGACCACCGGGGGTTAGGGTGGGAGGTCTGGGAAGGAAGGACAGAGGGAGCTGACCCCACGTGGCGTGCAGGCCTGGCCCGTCCTGGGCCAGCACAAGCTGACCCCGCTTCCGGCCTGAAGGAACCAGGACTCGCATCTCCACAGGCCTGCCTGGGGAGGGGGGGGCGTGTGCTGAGCACCAGACACTCCCCACCCCTCCCCTGCCCAAGCTGCAGACTGGGCCGAGCCCCAACCCCACCCTGAGCATGTCCCCTGAGCACTGCCAGGAGCACCCCCAGCACAGCGTCCCACTGCAGGAGGCCCCAAACCCAAAAAGTAGAATAAAACCCTAGCCCCACGTGAGCACGGTCAGCCAAGCCCCCTCCAAGCAGGGAGGGGTCCTCCGTCTGTAGGGGCAAGGGCTGGTGTGCAACGAGACTGGGGGACAGGGGACAGGCACTGGCCTTGCACGCAGCCAGCTCTGGGCCGACGCCTAGCCCTGCCCGGGGTCCCCCAAGCACCACCAGGTGTGACCCAAGCACAGAGCCCAAAGGAGCCTCTTAAGTGCCACCAGCGTGGCCCAAACACCAAGCAAACAAGTAAAAACTGAGTCAACGGAGCCCTCGGAGGTGAGGCCCCACGCCTCACCTGACAACATGACTCTGAGAGACGCCACTTCCCCGAGTCACACCCCGGTCGCTCAAGCTACTGAGGTCGCCCAGGGAGACCCCGAGGTCACGAGCCTGGAGGCCTCCAGGGAAGCATCAGCCGATCCAGGCCGCGGGCACAGACCAAGCACCGGGCAGACTTCTTACCTGGTCTTAGGGGACGTGGTCAGCCATTCTTCGTGTTTCTCGAAGGTGATTAAATAAGCCGCGATTTCCTGAAACAGAAGAGCAAAAGGACTGTGAGCCACGAGGAGCTCCCAGGGTGGTCGGGACGTCAGAACATGGGGGCGTCCCAGCCCCCCGCAGCCAGCAGGGAAGCCCGAGAGGGACAGGGCTCCTCAGCGCTCAGGGGCTGGCCCCGCACCCACCTTGCCCCTCACCCAGCACTGGGGCAGGCCGAGAGGGCAGAAAACCAGCAGCCTCTGGGGCGTAGGTACTGACAACCCCCTCCCCGCCCCCCCCCCGTCACCAGCCACAGCTAGACCCACCGTCCTTGTGGTCACAGCAGTAAGGAAGAAGACCACCCTCACCCTGAGCTCCACCTGTCAGCCCCATCACACAGGAAACCGGAAGCCTTTGCTCAGGGGAGGGGGAGGGGCAGAGAGAGGGAGGGGGAGGGGAGGGAAAGAGGAGGGGAGGGGGGGAGAGGGGGAAGAGGGGGGGGGGGGGGGGGGGGGGGGGAGGGGGGGGGGGGGGGGGGGGAGGG
>JAOXYA010110699.1:0-22390 GCA_028565675.1 Sorex palustris | reverse complement strand
CAGTAACAACAAAATCTCCAATGGAGATGTTACTGGGCCCGCTCGAGCAAATCGACGATCAACGGGAGGGCCTTTACTTTTTTACTTTATTTTATTACAACCTTTAATTTTACTGATTTCAGTAGGTGAGCTTTCAAATATAGCCTGCGCTCTCGAAGAACCCATCCCATGCCTGAAATCCTATGACCGCTTAGTCAGCACGAAGACCAGTAGATTCTTTGGGGTGGGGGTCTGTAGTTTCACAATGATTTGATCGTTGTTAGCAACAAATATAAATTCCCTTGTCTTTATTTCTTCATGCATATGTACAGATGCTTTTGATAAAGAGTACAAGATGGCGTACGACCGGCTCACCCCAAGTCAGGTCAAGAGCACCCACAACTGTGACAGGCCCCCGAGCACGGGTGTGATGGAATGCCGCAAGACCTTCGGAGAACCTTATCTTTAGGAGATGTGTGTACACCCTCAAGATGTATTTATAGTCTGTGTGTATAAAATAACACTTTTAGACTCGAAACGTTTTTCCTTCAATTTTTGGAAATGCATTTGTAAATGGTTCAGAAAGTTGAGATTATTGATGTACAGAATGTTTTAAGGACAGAATAGGGAGCAAGCCCCTTCCGTTTCCTCTGTCTTTCTTTTTCTTTTTTCTCTTTCATTCTCCTGTAACAAGTGACAAGTATTTTTATGGAGAGGAAATCCCTAAACAAAATTAGTTACTATAAAACAAAACCGCTATCTTAGGGCTTCTCCTGGGAGAGACTTATTGGGGGAGGGTTGAAGGGTGGAAATCATGTGTGGATCCTACACAAATGTAAGATAAATGTATCTCCTGTGTTTCATAGATTATTCAAATGTTTTAACCATGGAGTTGTATTATACATATTTTAAATTGTTTATAGTAAGTTGATATTTTTTTTAATTTTTAAACTTAATATAGCAAACCTAAAATGAATTTAAACTTATGGAATAAGCAATGAAGTGCTTACTTTCTTTGCTATTTGAAGTTGTGAGTGCAGGTCGACACACGTACATGCATCTATTTATTACTTGGGGGATGATTCGGAAATGTCAGTCTAGGGTCAGGGTTGTCCAAGGACTGCCTGCAGAGAGGCAAGTTGAGATGCCAACTGCCCAGACCGACCAGATGAGGCTGGGGGAGAACCATGTCTGTGTCTGCTTCTGCAAAATCAGGTCTGACATTGCCTGATTCCAGAATGTTCCCTATTGCTGAGTACCAGTGAGTGCCCAGGGGAAAGAGCTTCTGAAGCCAAATACCAATTTAAATCTTAGTCTACACGAGTAGTCTATCTACCAGAAAGATAGTAGAGCTGGGAGGGCATTTGCCTTGCATGTGACTCACCTGGTTCAATCCCCAGCATCCCATATGGTCCCCTGAGCCCTCCAAAAGTGATTTCTGAGCGTAAAGTAAGTAAGCCCTGCAGACGACCAGGTGTAACCCCCAAACACCAAAAAAAAAAGTCTACATGAACACTTATGTTGGCAATTCCATTTACTGTATTTCAGATGTTCCCCTTATTTTAATAGCTAAAATATTGGGTATGAAACAAATTGAAGTATAACTGTTTATCAAAAATATGACCTACTAGAGTATTATGTTGATATTATATATTTTAAATATATTTTCAAAAGTAGCTCTCTAAAAGTACAGCCCAGTTAGAATTTCCCATATTGTGGAACTTTTTCAGGGAGTCTTCAGAATCTGAAGTTTATAAAACATAACTCAGAAATATTCAGAAATAAGACAATAAATTGAGTATTTATCGTGGACATTAGTCTCATAAAAATATTTTTAGTGATGTTATTTCTAATAGCATTTTCAGTGGCTAATTTCTGACTTTAAAAAATGTTTGGTAATTCGTAATATTCAGATATTTTCAGTATGTATGTATCTATATGTGCACACATAGGCATTAATGAAGGAATTCTCTGGTCATTTTCAAAGAAGAAGGATGGGGGGTGGAAACAGTCCCAATTGTTTGGTATAGACCGAGGAGAACCCATCACATTGGGTCCAAAGAGCTCAGGAAGCATTGAGACTTGGAATCATTTTAGCTGCAGGGGAGGGAAAAAAAACCACAATTTGAGTTCAAAACCAACGCAGTTTGAACACAAATTGAGTTCAGTTGTGACACATACTAACTAAAGCATTCCACAGCTTTCTACTCCAGGAAATAATAGGGAGAATTAAAAACTAAAATTCTAATTCACTTAGTTCAAGGCTAAACTTGTTTACTTGAAAAATCTGGTGCTATGCACATCTCCCTGCCTCCTCTGTGAATCCCGCCCTGGTCTTACCTTCTTCAGCATCATTCAAGCTTCACATCCTGGTTGAGTCTGTGTTCTCTACATTAGTCAGAAGTTGTCAATTGAGAGAAATATTTGTTAGGTTTGCCTTTGGGCATTAACTATCCAAAAATAAAATCTTTTCAAACTGGTGTTCTATTTTGGTTTGGGAGGGATAGGGTTCGTTTCAGGTTTTATCCCCCTTTCATATAACAGCTTTTACAATTATTTAACTTTTCTATAACACAAGATGTGAGAATCTTGGTTTGTAGATGTAAATATCTAGCAAAAAAATTAAGTTCCTTTTTTTTGTAAAATCCATTTTTATGGATTTTATGAATTTGCAAATTTATCTAGAAAAACTGATGTAATTTTATCTCCTCCCCATATTTCAAATGTTTTGCTTTTCAAATGTTTTAAAACATTTTCAAATGTTTTGTTTTGCTTTTTGTTTGGTTTTCTTTCTCGTGCTTTTATTACCCAGGGAATATTTCTTGTACCAATTCAGTGTTTAAAACTTAAACCTAAGGGACTAGAACAATAGTACAGAGGGTATAGTGTTTGCTTTGCACAAAAACAACCCGATTCAGTCCCCAGTATCCCATATGGTTCTTTGAGAGCACCTCCAGGAATAATTCCTGAATGCAGAGCCAGGAATAACCCCTGAGCACCGCCAGGTGTGGCCAAAACAAACAAATAAACCAAAAAAAAACCCTGAAACCTAAAATAGAAAAAGCAAGTGATAAATTCGGCTCAAAATCCATTCTTTTTAAGATAACTATTCAAACTTTCCTTCATTTCTCTCCATTGACCATACATTTTGGAGAGTCAATACTGACCATGGTGAGAGAAATAACCTTTTGCTGCATTGTCTTTTATTTTCTTATTCTTAGTTCTGTTCATATGTTGAATAGTCGAAAATAAATTATGTTGTGTCCTGATCTAACTCTTACTACTTCCTCCCAGGTGTTTTGAATGTCACAACATTTGTGACTTACGTCATATTTTGATAAACAACTCTTTGTTTTGCAGTGCTGGGGATCAAACCCAGAGCTTCACACATGCAGGCCCTGTGCTCCTCCACTGAGCCACAACCCATTCCCTTCATATTCAATTTTTTTCTCCTTTTATACATTTTACATTTTTCTGATGGGATTGGGGTGGGGCGGGGGGGAGTTTTTGCTTTAAAGCTCTAAAACCACCTGCTAGTTTATTATAAGGTTTCATTGAAACCTTGTGCCAGAGCCTAAGAAGAGAACAAAGGGGTGCACCGAAGCTTTGGTGCCAGCTTGGTACCTGCTGTTGATGCCAGCTGGTCTTGGTACAACATCTCACTGGCTGCCCCTAATCCAGTGCTCTTCCCTATAGCAACTGAGGATGATGCTGCTTAATGAGGCAATAAACTACTGATCTAGTCTCCGTGGCCTGTGGAATGAGGATTTTAGCATCAGGAATGAGGGGAACTAGCTGACAGACATGGAATCTGAACATGATTCTAGGCCCCTCGGGCCTGAGCAATCTAACCGAGTGTCCAAACAAGATGGGTGGACCCGACCACATTTGTAAAAGCAAATACCATTGTGGCTCCAAATTTATTGAGGTTTAATAACTGTCATTTCCAAAGAATGGGAACCCTGGGAAAGTGAGGCTGTTCAGTAAGTTCAATCACCATGATTAGAGACGGATCCCAGGCTGGATGCTTCAACAGCAAAAGGTTCGGTTAGTTTCTTCCACGTCCTGTTGTTCCTGCTCTCTCCTGGTCTTCTGTGAAAACTCCCGAGTGTGTGATCAAAGCCATTATCTTCCATAGTCATCTACGACAAGGGAGCCCCTTTTGCTTCAAAACTAGCAACAGCATTCTTCCATTTCTAATGTCTCCTGGATGCCACCGAGTGCTAGTAAAAGCAGTGTACAACAGATTTAATAAACAAGCGTTTAAAATTCAACATGAAATGTTTCCTTTTTGGGTTGTTGGTTTTTTTTTAATAAATACCAGTATCCTTTACTGTCCTCAGAGGGAGACATACTTTCTCTCACCCTGTTGTCATTTTGCTGATGAGCATTTTACAAATGGCTCCTTAATCATTGGTTTAAGATCCTCTTATAAGTCATACTAGAAATAAATCTTCTTCATAATTTGTATGTAAGCTTACATACAAAAATAGTAGTGTCCTTATGGATCTCTTACTTTAGAAGCCTGTTTGGTTCTACTGACTTTGGACTCTTTTCTGTGGTTTGTTTTTTCGCCTCCTCCCAGCTCTGTTGCTTGGGGGTCATTCATTCCCAGGGGTTCTGGGGCTGAAATCCAAGCCTGATCTTCGCCTGTTGAGCTCTCTCTGGCCCTAGGACTTTTGTTTTGGGTTATACCCAGCAAGGATCAGGTTCTGCTCAGGGCTCAGAAGACCATATAGGATGCCAGGGCTTGAACCCAGGTCGTGTGCAAGGCAAGTGCCCTGTGTTTTGTCTTATCTCTCCAGCCCCAAGGCTCATGGAATCTTTCTGAAATCGCTTCCTTCTCCCTGGCTGGTGGCAACTGTCACTTGTAGATGACAATATGCGTGGGGGACAGAGCCTGTACTGCTTTGGTAGCACCTCCTGTCCCTTAAGTGACGGCTAGACAACAATACTAGTGGGTTTTCTAATACTAATGCACTTTTCAAATAGAATAGTTTTCTTTTCTCACTGTTCTTGCCTTTCAATTAAATGGCAAGTTACTCATTTTCATTTGTGGGACTTCTTATTTTAATTTCACTTTTCAGAAATCCAGCAGCTAGTGTATTAAGCTACAAAAATGTTGGCATGTGTTGTAGTAGGCTGTTATATGCAGTGCTACTTTATTCCTGTCAGACTATTTTTCCTCTGCCCTCAGTCCTTATTGTATTTGGTCTTGGGGTCACACCTCACTGTGCTTACTCCTGGATCTTTGTTCGGGAATCACTCCTGATGGTGTTCAGGGGACCATATGAGGTGCTGGGAATCGAACCCGGGCCAGCCGCTTGCAAGGCAAGTGCCCTACCCTCTATGCTCGCTCTCTCTACCTTCAGCTTTAGCTTCTTAAACTCAACAGTAGCTGAATCTGTAATGATGGCAAGTGAACTGGTGGGGAGGCATGTGCAGGGAAGGGGTTCTGGGGAGCAAATTACAGCTTACGTCTGAGTCCATTGGAGCTACAGTCCTTGGGAATCACCAGGGAATGGGGAGAGGGTGGGGGAGGTTTATTTTAATGTCACTGCACTTGCCCCAGCCCTCACCTTCACCCCCAGGTGTCTGCCCTTGAGAAAACCCTCTGCCTCCTCCTGCCAGCCTCCATGAGCTACTGTCCAAATGAGCATCTTAGCCCACAATAAACTGCCAGTATGTCGGAGATCAGTTCCTTCCAGATAGCCTTCCTGTTAGGCTCTCTACCAGGTGGCTCAAGCTCTGAATCATTGTTTTATTCGTGAAACGAGATGCAGAGTCTCCCAGCATGATTTTGTCGATCCATTTGGGTTACACCCAGCAACGATCAGGTTCTGCACAGGGCTCAGAAGACCATAAGCGCCTCCAGGGTGAGCCACAGTGACCATGTCAGACAGATACGGGACAGGATATGATCCGATCCTCCAACATCACACTGATGATCAGGAATGCAAAGTAAAGGAGGAACATCGTGAAGCCCAGGATCTTGTTCATTCTCCACTTGCATGACGCGATCGAAGAGATCACAAATAGCAGCATGAGGAAAAGTAACACAATCGCACAGAACAAGCCGTTGCTGCTGACTGGAACAGGCTGTAGGCCATTGATCAGCGAGAAGAGCAACCAGGGGATGGGCAAGCTGCAAGACAAGACGCAGTATGACCGTTTGAATGGTCAGTGCTAATCCCAGAGACAGTATTTCCCACTGTATGAACACTTGTTTTTCTGCAAAATACAAAACAGAACTCTGAAACAAAGCAAAAATATTAACTCTGTTTCACTGATGAGGAAACTAAGGCTTGAAGCCATTAAGTTACATCCTGAGGAATGGCATGAACTGGGGGAACCTACGTTAAAACTTGGGTTCTCTGGGTTCTCAGAGAGATAATACAGCAAGCAAGTGTCTTGCGTGCATCCGACCCAAGTTCGATCCCCAGCATCCCATAGGGTACACACCGGCACCATCAGGAGCAATTCCTGAGTGCAGAGCTGATTTTGGACAGAGCCAGGAGTAACCCCTAAGCATCACCAGGTGTGGCCTAAAAACTAGCATCATAATATAATAAAACTCAAGTTCTCCTGGGCATCTGCTTTTTAAAATTCACACTTCATGCCTTGGGTATAACTGAGCCAACTTGGTTGATGTGTGGTTTCTTAATCTCTAAATCTGTAAGATGAACTCTGAGCGTGTTTCTTTAGATCCTTTAGTGGTGGACAGGAGGAAAATGAAAATAGCCCAGGTGCTCTGCTCTGGCAGAGGTGAGGAGAGACAGGAGCAGGGAAGGGGTCGGCACACTGGCTGAAATGCTTCCAGAGCCTCTTACCTGGCACGAGCCCAAATGCAAAGCTGCAAGAATATCAGGAAGCGGGCCGGAGCCCTTGCTCCCTCCACCCCCACTTCTCTGGCCCTGGACACTGAGCAAAGTATCGGACTGACTTTGGTAATGGAATTTAATGGCCTTCATTTTTCACTTAATCTATAAATTCCAGTCGGTTACATTTCAGGCAGCTTTTTAAGCCCATCTGCTTGTGATGAATGGACAGTACTCTGTCTTATAGAAACGAGCCACCGAGAAATGCCCTTTATTTCATGGATAATTAATGAAGCGGAAAGCCAGCGAACGGAGCCAACAGAATGTTTCAGATTCGATATGCTTTGGGAAGTCACTTCGCCGCTCACTCACCCCACAGTGATGTCGAATATGTTACTGCCCACGGAGCTCGACACGGCCATGTCCCCCAGGCCTTTCCGAGCCACGATGACACTGGTGATGAGGTCGGGAATGGATGTGCCAGCTGCCAGAATTGTCAGGCCCATGATCTCTTCCGATATCCCGATGGTCTCGCCCACCTGGTAAACAACAACAGTCGTTGGGAAACCATAGCAACATCATGAATCTGCTCAGACCTGCAGTGGCTGAGGGAGGAAGGGCAGAAGGAACCGCTGCGAGTGAGGAGGGAGGTGAAGAATCCACCCCAGTACTTATGAAATGCGGCAGCTCTTTTCCTGATTAGACTACGGGTTCACCCCTGACTCATGCCCCTGCAATTTGGCCTGCCCGGGAGAACTACCCTCCAAACCCTGTTCTGGGCATGTTTCCATCACCGCAGCCAGAAACCAGGCCAGAGGCTGGGGTCAACAGTCTGAGAAGTGTAGTCTGGGGAATGAGAACAGCAAACAAACAACAGTTCCGGGGTTACTGCAGAGTGCAGTGTTAGGGGAGAACCAGGGCCCTGGACACTTGGCCGAGGGGGACTGGAACACCCACAGAGAAGCAGCAGAAATGAGCTGCTTTTCCTGAGAACACAGTTGGACAGCGACTCAGTGCCTGGTGTAGCAAGAAGGGGCGAGGCTGACCAGGAAGGGGCAGCGGGACATGGGGCAGAGGGGCGGAGGGTGTGGGCTGGATCCCCAACTGCACACAAAATCCGGTGGTCAGTGGGAGCAGATGGCCCAGGGCCTCCCGTGTCGTGGGAACATTGGACAGAGCCTCACTTCACCAGCACCACAGCCGGCTCCGAGCTCTCCCAGACAGACAGAGGCCTTCGATCTGACCACTCCCCAAGATGGGCCCAAGAAGCAGGAGTCCGCTCCCGGCATCCACTCACCTGGTGCGCCCACCACACCATGAGGTACGAGAACATGGCGATCCACAGGATGGAGCCCAGGAAGGTCATGACAAACAATTTTCTAGACTCCTGGGGAGAAGTCGAAAAGGGTGGAGAAAAAAAAGTTGCAGGAGCTAAGGGTTGGGGGGCTGGCCTGGAGCCCCAGTACATACAGTCTGACCTGGGTTTGATCCCTGGCATCCCAGAATGTTCCCCAAGTGATCTCTGAGTACAGGAACAGCCCTGAGCACAGCTGGGTGTGGCCCTAAAATAAAGGTTTGGGAGCTTCTGAGGGAGCCAGAACAGTGTCCAGGTCTCCTGGGAGTGGAGGGGAGAGCTAAGAGCTGTCCATTGGGGGCCTGACAATCCCCCAGGAAGGGGATGGGGAGGGTAGCCTGCAGGGGGGTCCAGCCAATAGGGGCTCAGTCATCTGGGGAGCGCTGCTTGCTTGCTGTAGACCAGATCAGTCGAGGGTCGGGCTGGCCTGCGCCCTCCATTCACCCCACACCAGTCAGAGCAAGGAGAGAGCACTGGGCGGAGCAAAGTCAGACCTTTCTTGGGCAGGAAGAAGCCACCCAAGCACCTAAGCTTTCAGCCTCTCTCGCTGAAATCCAGGGGATGTGGAGTGGCCCCATTCCCACACTTGCAACAAGGAGCCGAGCTCGGGATGCCGGCGCTGGGCCTCGTGGCTTCCATGGCAGGAAGACATGTCCAAGAGCTGCCCGGTACGTGTGTGCCTTGGACACCTGCTGCCCTCCAGGATTGCCGTTTCATCCCTGACTCTGCCAGCCCCAGCCCTGCCCACCCCTTCCTCTTGATGGGAAGTGCCCATCACTGCCACCTCCCTGGGGACAGGCTGGGACACTTACCGGCCTCCGCACGTCGGGCACCGTCAGCCACAGCGGGAGCACGATGGGCAGGAGGAAGAGGTACAGGGCCTGCTTCTGCCTGCCCTCAGGCCACTCCAGGGACAGTGGCTCCTCCAGATCCTCCTCCTCCTCTTCTTCCTCCTCCTCCTCTTCCTCCTCTTCCTCCTCTTCTTCTTCCTCCTCCCCATCTTCCTCCTCCTTGGCACTGTCACCTCCATCCCCTCCCCCTTCACCATCTGTACCTTTCTCATCACTTCTGGCTTTGCTGCCCTGGTTTGCGTCGTCGAATGTCTGCTCTTCCGAGTTACCCCCAGCACCTGCTTCAGCCCCCTCCTCTGCCTGCACTTGGTCCGTGTCCACCAGGGATTCCAGTCCTCCCGCTGGCTCTTGGCTTTGGCCCGCGCAGGTCCTTTCGCCCGCGTCCTCAGCTCCCACCTCGCCATCCTGCAAGCCAAAACCCACAGGTGAATGGGTCGGGCACGCTCTGTGTCCCAGCCATTCATTTCCCGCTTTCATTCTTCCTTCTCCTCTCAGAGTGTGTACGAGGAGGAGGGGGAAACAGTGCCATCATTAAGCAAAATAGCCCTAATGCCAGGCCTCTCCCCTGGAGGTTGGCCTTAATTTGAGCCTTTGCAGGCACGGAGAACACCCCTCCTAGAGTAGCTGGTTCACCATTGACAATGCTGGTTGGCTCTGGAGATAGTACAGCGGGTAGGTATTTGCCTTGCACATGGTTCAATCCCCAGTATTCCATATGAGCCCAGCAGGAGTGACTCCTGAGTACACAGCCAGGAATAACCCCTGAGCATCGCCAGGTATAGCCCAAATACTAAAAAAAAAAAAAATAAAAAAATAAGGCAATTCTGTTTGGTTTGATGTACATGTTCACATCAAGATGCTCTCCCTGGCATATGAAGATTTGCTCCTGGGAATCACACAGAGGACACTAATCCATGACACGGTCTTCTTCCTCATGTTCCCCAGGCTGGGGCTGACAGCCTTATCCCAGCCCTCGTGACTTCGCTCTAGCAAACCTCCATCTCATGGAGAAGCTTCCAGAACCACACAGCAGAACAGGATTATTCCCCTGGTTAATCCTGTTAGGTCAAAGTGCTGAATTTACTGAAACACTGAACTCTGAAGTATAAAATAATGAAATGATGATGGGGGTGATAATGCCTATTTACTGAGGGTTTTATGTGAAAGGCACCAGGCCAAGTAATTTAACAATAACTTGCATTTCTGAGGCAGAGATAGTTAAACTCATCTGACAGGTAGAGAACTCTGGCCTCAGAATAGTTGGATACCTCACCCTGCGTCCAATTTATAAGTGATGTCCTTGGGATTTGAATAAATATTCCATGTCTCAGCCACTTAACCACAAAGCTACGCTTCACCAGTGCCAGGGACAAATGTGATCACTGGGTTCCTCCTGTCGTGAGGGAGTTTATTAGAAACGCTCCCCTGCTCGGCCGGGTGAACTAGGATCTCAGCTTCTTGAAGCCAATAACACTATGTTAAAGCACGCACAAGTGGGACTGGAGTGATAGCACAGCAGGGAGGGCATTGCCTTGCACGAGGCCGACCCAGGTTCGATTCCCAGCATCCCGTATGGTCCCCCGAGCACCACCAGGAGTAATTTCTGAGTGCAAAGTCAGTAGTAACCCCTGAGCATCACCGGGTGTGACCCAAAAAGCCCAAAAAAATAAAATAAAAAATAAAGCACACACAACTGTTCTTCACAGAGCCAGCTGCATGCTAGTGCTGGGCACCACAGTGATCCCGCGGCTCCTCAACAGGCCTGTAATGACCCGTGAGAATGTTCTGCTCCAGTCCCTAGAGCAAATGACCTGCTCAGTCGCACAGTCTGTCATGAATTTCATGGTCCAGCCGACCATGAAGAGATGCTCAGTGACTCGACTCCACCACATATCGGCATCCTGAGAGGCCTGACAAACACTCCTGCCCAAAGACCCAGCAGGCTGGTCTGATCACTGACCGAGGGAGGGCCAGGCGGCTTTTAAAGTCTCCCCAAACTCTAACACACTGTGAGAATTGGAGCCCCTGATGGAACTGATTAACATGAGAAAGGCCTGTACTTAGAACTGGGCATGCAGAAATGCTTCCTACCTGCCCCACCCTACTCAGCCACAAAAGTGGGCTCCACAGATGTCAGACCATGGACACTGATGCCACGGAGTGCCCTCCCAGCATGGGCCTAGACACACGCCTCCCTTCTTCCTTCTTGGCATGCGAAACTTCCTCTCCCTGTCCCACTGTCCCCAACCCGACCCAGGACTCCATCTCACCAGTTACTTCATGTTCCCCTGTGCCTTGAGGTACAGAAGGCAAACAAGCCTCCACATGGAGAAGGGAGGCCCGGGCTCTCACAGGTGTCCGGGTCAGCCCCTCACTGAACCTCACCTCACACCTGGGAGTCCAGACATGACCTATGCACCCTCTCAGACCCTAGGACCTGAGTTGGCCAGATGGGCCTCCACAGGGCGCCCACACAAGCATGAAGAGGAAAGACCCCACACACCGAACCCAAAGTCACAGGCTTAAGAATGAGGGTCAGAGGAACCAGAGCCATAGTACAGGAGTTGGAGCAATAGCACAGCAGGTAGGGCATTTGCCTTGCATGTGGCCAACTTGGCTTTGATTTCCAGCATCCCATATGGTCCCCGGAGCACCGCTAGGAGTAATTACTGAGTACAGAGCTGGGAGTAACCCCTGTGCATCGCTGGGTGTGACCCAAAAAAGAAAAAAAATAGAGTCATAGTACAGAGGGTAGGGCACTTGCCTTGCATTTGGCTGACTCAGCACCATAGTTGTTCCCCTGAGACCTGCCACAAGTGATCCCTGAGTACAGAGTCAGGAGTAAGCCCTGAGCACCACTGCATGTGGCTCGAAAAACAAAACCAAACCAAAAATTGTTTTTAAAAAATGAGGGCTAGGAACCAAAGCAATATGCTTCCCTTACACGTGGCCAACCCAGGTTTGATTCCCAGCAGCGCACATAGTCCCCAAAGCTCTTCCAGGAATGATACCTGAGTCAGGAACCATCCCTGATCACCTCAAGGTGTGGCCCAAAAATCAAATATAAAATAAAATAATGAGGACCAATGCGAGAATATAACAGGTAGGGCACTTGCCATGCATGCCGCTGACCCAAGTTCTATCCTCAGTGCCCTATATGGTCCCCCAAGCTACACTGGGACTAAGCCCTGAGCACAGTGGAGCATGCCCTCATAACCCCCCAAAAAAGAACTAGAGTTCATTCAGTGCTTGTGGGTATCAAGCAGAAGGAAGAGAGGGGTGAAGTTTGCACACTGAAGGCATCTTGACTGCCGGCCGCAGGCTGAGCGCCTCGTGCCAGCCTGTTCCTCTTGCAGGAGGGCAGGCTTCTCTGGGACCAGGAGCCTGCCCTCCAAACCTCACACCTACCCAGGAAGAATCTGCACTGGGAAAGAGGATGGCAGGAAGGGCGCTTGCCTTGTACCCTGGTTCAAGGCAAATCCAGATTCAGTTCCCAGCACCCCCATAGGTCCCCTGAACTCTGCCCGGAGGAATTCCTGAGTGCAGAGTAAGAAGTAAGACCGAGGCACCATCAGGTGTGGGCTATCCAAAAACAGCACATGAAAAGGGCGATGATGATTAGGTCCCTGAGGACGGCACCGCAGGTGTGTGCTGGGGGAAACCTGCCTCAGAGACACTTTCCTGGGACTGGAGCGATAGCACAGCGGGTAGGGCATTCGCCTAGCACGTGGCCGACCCGGGTTCGATTCCCAACATCCCATTGGGGTCCCCCAAGCACCGCCAGGAGTAATTCCTGAGTGCAGAGCCAGGAGGAACCCCTGTGCATTGCCAGGTGTGACCCAAAAAGCAAAAAAAAAAAAATAGATGCTTTCCCGAGCCTGGAAGAGGTGCTGGGACCCAGGATGTGAAGCCACATAGTGGGGAACAAAGCCGGGGCTGGAGGGAGCACACAGTGTGGAAAGCAGAGCCCTTTGTGCAGGCTGCAAGAACTTTGGGCTCCTGCGGGCAACATCAGACCCTGCAGACAAACTGAGTTCTAGAAGGTTCTGATGTGTTCACCTGTGGCACCTACTTCACCATCCCTGGCATCCCCAGCCCCCTGGGCTCACTAACCCCTGTACATGGGCACTATCACACCTGTAGCCCCAGGTGCACCTACCTGCCTGCCAGGGTCCTTCTCCTCATGGCCTGTGGTGCCCGGTGCTGGGTCTGGTGTGGCCAGGACTGCTGGGAGCTTGGCCGGCTCCTCCTCTTCAAAGGATAAACATGGGACAGGTCAGAGGACAGTGTCCACTCCCAAAGGCAGCCGACAGGGCCCCTGTCTCTCCAGGGGCACCCACCAGCTCAGCGGGCACAGGAGCTGGGGTTCTTGTTTGTAGGAAAAAGAAAGTGTGACGTGGACACTGCCAGGGAACAGCTGGGCAGTAGCCATCCCTGCTCCCACTGGGTGCCCATGTTCCTGCCCTAGCGGACGTGACTGGGGAGATTGGGAGAGGGTGGACAGCAGGAGCGGGAAGGGGCAAAGCTCCTTCCTCCAAGAGCAGGGCAGGATTTCAAAGCATTTTAGGATTTCAAAGGCAGCATCTTGGAAGCATGATTGCATTGGGAAACAGAGACTTGGAAAGTAAGAAAAACTGGAGTTGGTTCATTTCTTGGCTGTTTGACTTTGGGCAAATGACTTAACCTCTCTGAGCCTCTATTTCCTTATCTATAGAAAGGGGAATGTCTGCTATTCTACCTCCCTCCAGGGTTGTTGAATGGCTCTGGCAGGCTCTGGTGTGCTGACCCGACCCCAGCTGTCACCAAGACATTGGCCATCCCTCACCGAAGTGGGTGGCCTCAGACCAATTCCCAGCAGCTCCGTTAGAAGCGACAGCCAGCAGAAATGGAATCTGAAAGCGCCTCTTCCAGGCAAAGACTGAGCACAAGGGAAGCGGGAGAGCCACGATCATGCCAGGCCTCGTCTGGCCCAGCTGAGCACAAAGGAAACCCTGATGGAGCGGGGCAGTGCCCTTCACCACTGCAGTCATCTGCCTGGAGCGGCCATGTGGCCCCACTGAACCCTGGCCAGCAAGAAGGAGCAGGTACAGGAGGAACTGCCCATCTCACGCTCCTCTCACCTGGTTTGTTCTCAGCCTGGGGCGCGGGCTCGGCCTGGGCCTTGTGATTCAAGCTCTCCGGCCCCTTGTCCTTGGAGGCACCGGCTGTGAAAGAGGAAGGAGACAGCTCACCACGCGGGGAGCAGGGGGAGTCTGGCTTGAAGATGGGGACGTCCTGGTTCTGGTCCACCAGACTTATTCATGGTACCCAACTCCCAAACTCTTAGCTTTAGGGGTTTTTTTATTGGGAGGAAGATGTCACACCTAGCAGTGCTGGGGAGAAGGAGAGAAGGGGTACCAAATGGACCCCTAAGCAGACACTCCATCCCTTTGAACTATCTTCCTGGTCCCTCCACTCCCAAATTTGTTTTAAATTCTCTGACTGGGTCCAGAACAATAAATAGTAAGGTGGGTAGGGTTCTTGCCTTGCACACGGCCAACCCAAGTTCAATCCCTGACATCTCATAGGGCCTCTGAGCCCTGCCAGGAGTAATTCCTGATAAAAGAACCAGGAGGAAGCCTTGAGCATTGTTGGGCGTGGCCCTAAAATAAATACAGAAAAGCAACTGATACCCCTGCAGAGTCACACTGACTGTAGCCTTGAGAAGCCTCTTCCCTTCCTGCCGTCTGCCGCCTTCCAGGACACACTGAGGCTCTGGGACCAGAGAGGATGGTTCCTTTGCATGCAGGGAAGCCTGCCTGGGTGTTCAGAGGCTCCTGCTCTAGCTCCGGGAGCCTGGCTGGGATGCCGCAATATGAGGGATGTCGGGGGAGTCAGGGGATTTTACTAGGCCCAGAGTCAGTTCTCTGAAGCTGCCTTTCTTTGAATCTACCGAAATCTCTGCCTAACTCTGGGATGATGTTATAGGTGGCCGGGGGCCTGGACTCCTCACTACACTGGGACCAGGAAGGAGCCACAGCCGGACTCCGGTCCACACACACAAGCTTTGATCCCGCCACCTGGATTCAGAGTAGGGCCTCCTTCCAGCCCTCGGCCCCCACAGCGCCAGTGCAGACAGGGGCTTCCTCCTGGATGCCACAGTGTATGTGCAGATGGTGCGGCCAGAAGAGTAGGAGAGTGGGGAGATGGCACAGGAGTGAAGGCGCTCACCTTGTCTAGGGCCAAACTCGATTCAGTTCTCAGTCCCATGTCCCAGTTCCCCAGCACTCTCTGCAGAAGCACTCTCTGAACACAACCGCTGTGGCCCAAAACAGCCAACTCCCCCCCCCCACACACACACACACAGGGGAAGACAGCCTGTCTGCCTCTGAGCATTGGGTGGCCACAGGGATTGTGTGCACCCTCTAAGCCTCAGCATTCCTTCTCTAGAGAAGCTGTACCCTGGCATCCCCGAGCACTGATGCAGGAGTGCATCAGACAGGTCACAGGGATGCTTTTGCACCTGCAATTCACTATCATTACGTTAGGCCCCCCTCTGGTTCCAGGCAGTCAGTCAGGGCATGGAACTCTGGTTCTATTCCTTCATCCAGCCCTCATTAGTAATAGCTCAGACTCATTGAAGGAGCAGATGAATATATACACGAACAAGCTGAAACGCTGTCTGGCATCCAAAAGCACTTGGACTTGAGCTCTGACGACACTGATGAGCTGAGAGCAGTGACTGAGAGCAGCTGCCCAGGCCAGGAGGCAAGTCTGTATCCACAAGGCTGGCATTCCAGACGGCTTGCGTGTGGAGTGACCCCACAGGATCACGAGTCCACACACATTCGGACAGAGATGGGGCAATGTGGAGAGCCACGTGGATCCGATTACCTGGTCCTGCGTGAGTGGGAAGGCCTCAGGCCTAGGACTCTTGCCCCCAGCCAGCTCAGTGCTCACTCACTGCAGCCTGCAGAGTCTCCCTGACGCCTGTGCTCCCTCAGGGCTGGGGCCTGCCCACATCTGCCCAGCAGGGTGGAGACAGTGCAGCGGGGCATGGGACCATCTCCGTCCACACAACTCTTGTGTGCCGTGGGCACAGGTAAGGCACTTAGTCTGCCCCGCACACAGAGGACAGGTACAAAGGATCCCCTGCCTGGCGGCTGGAGGGGCTGACACAGCCCCCAGGACACATGGAAAAGCAGGGCTGTGGCAGCACCGCTCTCTCTCTCTCTCTCTCTCTCTCTCTCTCTCTCTCTCTCCCTCCATCCCACCCTTCCTCCCCCGCCACACATGCACTCCGACTCACACACACTCTGACTCTTATGACTCTGACTTTCTCTCACACACTCTCACATACATATTGTGACTCTCATCTATGCTCACACACATGCTCTGACTCTCTCTCTCACACACACACACTGAGTCTCTCACATACACTGACTCTCACACACACTCTCTCATACACATTCCAACTCTCTCACATACACTGACTCTCTCAACACACACTAACATCACACACACTGACTTTCACACACAATGACTCTCTCATACACTGACTGACTCTCTCACACACACACTGACTCATGCACATCTGACTCTTGCGCACACACACAAACACTGACTCACACACACTCTGACACTCTCTCATACACACTGACTCTCACATCTGACTTTCATACACACATACCCACAAACACTCTCTCACTCTGATTTACACACACACACACACACACACACACACACACACACACACACAGTCCTAAGTGAAATCCCTAGAAGGAGAAATCCCTTCTGAGGACAGGCAAGAGGTTGGAGCGCAGCTGAGCTCTGTGGAAAGAGCTGGAACCCCTGCAGAGCAGGCCCCTCAGACAGCTGAGTAGGAAGCAGACCGGAGTGTCTGAGGACAAGTCTTCCTTACGCCGGTCCTGGGCAGTCAGGGCTGAGCCAGGTCAGCCCAGAGGAACCCCCCAGACCCACAGCCATGGCTCCCCCACGGCTGCCTGTACCCTCAGGGCACAAGTGCGGGTCCTGTCCCCTCTCACCGCGCTGCTCATCTCCTCTATCTCCCCCTCTGCACCCAGTGGGTCGGCATCACAGAGTTCTGTGAGGACATGTGGCCAGCGGCAGCTCCCACAGACAGAAGGGCCAGTCCCCTAGAAGGTGCCTGAGGTTGAACCCCTACAAGGGCCGCTCTGTCCAGACTCAGTTTCCTTCCCTGCACTGGCTGCTGGGTTCAAAAACCCCACCTGTGGGGCTGGAGTGATAGCACAATGGGTAGAGCATTTGCCTTGCACGCGGCCGACCTGGGTTCAATTCCCAGCATCCCATATGGTTCCCTGAGCACCACCAGGAGTAATTCCTGAGTGCAGAGCCAAAAGTAATTCCTGTGCACTGCCAGGTGTGACCCAAAAAGAAAAAAAATGTGTTTTTCTGGAGCTGACACCTGGGGGTGGTCTCCAGTTGGGGGCAACCTCTCTCAAAGTTACACAGGGCTCCCTGTGACAATGCCCTAAGGATGGCTGATGACCTACTAGCCTCTGTTTTTCTCAAGCCATTGTGCGAGACTCTGGAAACCCAACAATATTGTGTCTGATAAGGACTGGGGTAATTCTGATCACCCCCACCCCCGCCCCAACCATGACCCTGCACTGGAAGTTGTTGAGGGCAGCCTGTGGGAAGAGGGACTGAGGGAGGTTGGACATCAGATCTACTACACTCTGGACCCTGCCTAAGCCCCCACCATCCCTAGAGGCTTCCTACCTGGGTATTCTTTTTTTTTTTTTTACATTTTGGGTCACACCTGGCGATACACAGGGGTTACTCCTGGCTCTGCACTCAGGAATTATTCCTGGCAGTGCTCAGAGGAACATATGGGATGGGGAAATCGAACCTGGGTCTGCTGTGCGCAAGGCAAACGCTCTACCCACTGTGCTATTGTTCCAGTCCCTACCTGGGTATTCTTTGGGATTTGGAGTTCCCCGGATCCTAGGATGCCAGAGCAGGGAGGCTACCCAGGAAGGACCTCAGGAGCGGCCCTGGTGGAGCTGCCTGTCTGGAGACTCGGTGGGCCCTGAGCTGACCTGGGGCCCCTGGCACCCCGTCCCCATCAGTCACCGCAGAACCCTTTGCTTTGTTTGACAGGGTGAGGGCAGGAGGGGCCACCCATGGGCCTGGGCTCCAGGAGTGTCACTCTCTCCCACCGGGCTCCCACAGCCTCATTCCTCCCACCCGCGCCTCAGCCCCGGCCAGGCTGCGGCCAGCAGGGTGGGCACCGCCTCGCTTACCTGTCCCCAGCGGGTCCAGGCTGTGGAGCATGAGCCAGAAGATGGAGCTGCGGATGGTGCTGTTGTGCAGAGACGGGGAGCTGCTCTCACGGGTGAGCATGGACACAGACGGGAGCTGGGCAGGGAGAGTCACACGGGCCTCAGTGGGCCCAGTGCCCGCACCCAGAGGCGGGGCAGAAGCACAGGCCTCCCCGGAGGGCACCCCCACTGCTTCCTCTCCGCAGGGCTGACCCCCACTGGCTGAGTCCAGGCTCCACATGGACTGGGCAGACACAGTCCCTCACCCGCCTCCACTCACACCACAGGGACACACACCCAGTCCCGACCCTCCATGGCTATGGTCTCCCCGTCCGCCCGACATGAAGGGGACAAAGACTTCGAGAAACTCAGGGGCCCAGGCCAAGGGGCTTCTGCGTCCTAGGCCTCTCCTTCTCCCACCTGCTCACAGACCTTCACAGACACCCACAGACACACACGGGGCTCAGCTCAACTCATTCTCATGACACTCCCCAAACACCATCTGACTCACCCAGAGAGGCAAAGTCAGACCCCAGCTGCACCCCACCCCCACCCCCAGCCAGAACCTGTCCTTGTGGAGCTGTCCTCGCATGCCCCCTAGTGGCTGTGCTCACACAGTGTCCACTGGCTGGAGGTATTCTCCAGGTGACCTCTGCCTCCAGGGTCTCCCCTGTACAATTCAGGCTCCAGGACCCCCTGCCTCTAATCACCACATTTCCCAAGACAGCTAAAGTGGCATTTCTCAGAAACCTCAGGCTCCCCTGTCCCCAGGACGCCTCCGATGATTCTCTTAATTTGGAGACATTAAAAGCATTAAGAATCAGGGTCAGAGAAATAGTACAGCAAGATAGGGTGTTTGCCTTGCACATGGCCGACCCAGGTTCGATCCCCGGCAACCCATATGGTCCCCCCAAGCACCATCAGGAGTAATTCCTGAATGCAGAACCAGGAGGAACCCCTGAGCATCGCTGGGTGTAGCCCAGAAAGAAAAAAAAAGCATTAAGCATTCAAATGATTAAGCTTTGAGATCATGCTTGCGCTTGACTCATCTAGTCATTGTATAGATGCAAATCTGAGGCCCAAGTTCACCATGAGCTGGATGCTGAACACCCTGCCTCTTCTTCTTTCCTCTGCGGGGACAGAGAAAGCAGACGCACACCCAGATAGCCAGTGATCTCAGAGAATGCTGTCACCACACCTGTATCCAGTGTCCCCAAGTAATGTGTTCACTCACCACGATCTCTCATACCAGCTGTCTCTGGTCCCTTAAATGCACTTTCCAAATCAGGACTTAGTTCAAAGGACTGAGCCTATGCATTCCAGAAACCCGGGTTCCATCCCCAGCACTGTCTGGAACCCCAGCACTACCAGGAGGATCCCCCAAGCAATACACATGGTCCCCTGGTCCTTCACTTGAAACACTGTCCCCAACCCCCACGGTCTGTGTTTCTGACACTTGGCCTTCCCAGCCCTGCTCACTCTGTTCTAGAGCCTAGAGCCTGGTTCTTCCTCCATAGCACATTTTAGCTTATCCAGAAAGACCAGGACATACAGATAGACAAGCCGCTTCTGGCATGCAAGCAGATGGTCCTGCATGTCCATTCATCACTCCGTGCATGAAAGTGTTAGCCAGCACTTAACAAAGATTCAAAAACCATCGAGTGAATAAATGAATAAATTGTCCTCTGAATTGGGCCAGAAAAGCAGGGAGGGCATTTTCCTTGCATGCAGCCAACCCAGGTTTGATCCCCAGCATCCCATATGGTCCACCAACACCACAATTTCCTAGTGCAGAGCCAGGAGTGACCCCTAAGCATCACCAGTCGTGGCCCCCAAGCTCCCTAAAATCGTCACTGTCACAGTCCTCCAGTTGTTCACCGATTCGCTTGAGCGGTCACCAGTAACATCTCCATCGTGAATTTATTGTTACTGTTTTTGGCATATCCAATACGTCTCGGGTAGCTTGCCAGGCTTTGCTGTGCGGGCGAGATACTTTTGATAGCTTACCGGGCTCTCCGAGAGGGGCAAAAGAATTGAAACTGGGTTGGCCGTGTGCAAGGCAAATGCCTTACCCGCTGTGCTATCGCTCCAGCCCTCCCTAAAATTAACTAATTAATTAAAATTTAAAAAAAAACTGTACTGGGGCTGGAGCGATAGCACAGCGGGTAGGGCGTTTGCCTTGCACGTGGCCAAGCTGGGTTCGATTCCCAGCATCCCACATGGTCCCCTGAGCCCCACCAGGAGTAATTCCTAAGTGCAGAGCCAGGAGTCACCCCTGAGCATCACCGGGTGTGACCCAAAAAACAAACAAAACAAAACAAAAAAAAACTGTCCTACAAATATATCTAACTATCTCAACTTCTCTGTTTCGTGCCTTTTCCCTCTGTCTGAAGTGCCCTTCTCATTACTTTGTGTCTACTGTTTTTTCCTCCAGAAAATTCAGGGTGAGGGATCAGAGCGATAGTACAGTGAGCAAGATGTTTGCCTAGCATGTGACCAACTTGGGTTCGATCCCCAGCACCCCATTCATTCCCTGAGCTCACCAAGCATGATACCTGAGTGCAGAGCTGGGGGATGGTGGGGGTGTGGGACAGGGTTGTGAGTGTAGTGAACTTATACCACAGCCATCTCTGTTGCTCTAACTTCTGTCTTGACAAAGGCTGTATCGCCTTTTGTTGTTTGTGGGTCACACCCAGTGGTGCTCAGGGTTTACTTCTGGTTATATGCTCAGGGGTCATTCCTGGCAAGGCTGGGGGACTTTATGGGGGTGCCAGAAATTGAGCCTAGATCTGCAGAGTGCAAGGCAAGAACTTGCTGAATTCTCGGTCCCAGGAGCTCGATGAAGGCAGCTGAATAAGCTCAAACTCCCACAGGCCTCCAAGGACCTGGGTCGTTAACTATCTCTCTGCGCCTCTAGAACCCGCCAAAGCTGAACTTGTACTAGAACTCTCTCCTCTGCTCAGCTCAGGAAAATGCAGACAGCACCGCCTGCCCAGGGCTCCTCATTCCTCCCCCACTTCCTGGCCACCTGCCCCTACAGGGGCTGTGCTAGCCCAGCATGGATGCAGGTTCTCTGACAGGAGAGATCTAAGACTGATCTCAGCACCCGTGTGACAAAGCTCTAGACTGAAAGGCAAAGACCAAGGGGCTGGGCTTCGCAGGAGCAGGAAAGGTATCTGGCTGGTAGAACTGGGTGGCTCTGTTTTCTTTTCTTTCTTTCTTTTTTTTTTGTTTTGTTTATTTATTTTGTTTTCACTCGGCAGAGATCCTTGGGCTGCCTGACCTGAATTCTGCCCCCACTGAGGGAACATAAACCAGGGACTTTGCACTGAACTGCATCAAATAGAGACCCCGTCTGAGCCAAGGCATCAAAGCAAATATCTCCCTGACTCACTCCCTCTCCCTTGAAGGTTACGTCCAATCAGGCATCACAGCTTGCTCGGAAAGCCCTAAGCATGGCCTCATCTTCATCTGCTGCCTCAGTCCCGATCTGTTCCTCCTTCTGGTTTTCTCTCCAACCCCAGCCAGAGAGACTCCAAGCACACCATGTGCCCACACCCACACATATGCGTGTTTTTGCACTGTGGCTTATAGTACTGTGGCTAAGGGGGTTTCATACTTAGGAGGGAGCTGGAGTCCTCAGCTGGGGTCACTTGGGCCTCTTGCCTGCACCACAGAAACAGAACACAAGCCACGGATGTGACACCAGGCTCTCCCGCCGTCACATTTTCCAAAAGTTAAAGAAACGGGTGAAGTTAATTTTAATAATATACTTGGGCTGGAGCGATAGTACAGCAGATAGGGCATTTGCCTTGCACACAACCGACCAGGGTTTGATTCCCAGCACCCCATATTGTCCCCCGAGCACCACTGGACCACTAGGAGTAATTCCTGAGTGCATAGCCAGGAGTAACCCGTGTGCATTGCCAGGTGTGACCCAGAAAGCGATAAATTTTTTAAAGTCACGGTCCTCCCGTTGTTCATCGATTTGCTCGAGCAGGCCCAGTAAACATCTCCATCATGAGACTTGTTGTTACTGTGTTTGGCATATCGAATACGTCATGGGTGGCTTGCCAGGCTCTGCCGTGCGGGCGAGATACTCTC
>JAOXYA010110662.1:0-10663 GCA_028565675.1 Sorex palustris | reverse complement strand
GGGAGGGGAGGGGGGGGGGGGGGGGGGGGGGGGAGGGGAAGGGAAAGAGGAGTGGGGAGGAGAAGGAAGAGAAGAGGAAAGGAGGAGGGGACAGAGGAGGGGAAGGAGGAGGGGAAGGGGAGGGAGGAAGGAGGGGAAGGGAAGGAGAAAGGGGGAGGGGAGGGAGGGAGGAGGAAAAGGATGAGGGGAGGAAGGGATGGGAGAGGAGAGAGGACAGGGAAGGAGAGGAGGCCATGGGTTGGATCCCCAGCACTGCACCCCCAGCTCAGGCCATGGTGGTCCCCGGATTTTAGTCTAAGATCTGACAATTAAAACTGAAAACTGACGCTGGTGTCTCCCCTTTCCCTCAGCACTGACATGACAGTGAGCCCTGGGCACACAGGACAAAGAGCTGTTGTGGTCAGGTGGCCCCTTCTTCCTCTCCCTTTCCCCTAAATTCTAAACAGAACTTGGACCATGTTCAAAGACGTATTTCCCAGCGAAGGCTGACGGGTCTTTCCAAAAGACTGGAAGCAGTGAGAGAGAGCACAGGATACAAAGGAAAGTTCTGGAACCGCAGCTGATTGGCGAGGAGGTTACAATGGACCCAGATGACAAGAATAACCTGATAAGGGCAGGGGAAAGGGCCCAATGGCTGTTGTGTTCAGCCAGTGCTGGAGATTCCACCCCCGGCACCGCTGATCCCCTGAGCCCAGAGCAGGAACAATTCCTGAGCAGTGCCAAGAATAAACACAGCCAGGAAAAAGTCAAACAAATTTTTTTATACTACTACACTGGGCTAGAGTGATAGTACAGTGGGTAGGGCATTTGCTTTGCACGTGGCAGACCCGGGTTCGATTACTCCATCCCTCTTGGAGAGCCCAGCAAGCTACCGAGAGTATCCTGCCCGCACAGCACAGCCTGGCAAGCTCCCCGTAGCGTATTTGATATGCCAAAATCAATAACAACAAGTCTCACAATGGAGATGTTACTGGTGCCCGCTCAAGCAAATTGATGAACAACGGGAGGACAGTGCTACAGTGCATTGCTACTATGCTGAATTTGTTGGGGTGTCTTTTTTCCCCAGCTTTTTATTTATTTGTTTTAATTTTTATTAGTGAGACATCATGAGGTACAGTTGTAGACTTAACACATTTTTGTGCTTGGGTTTCAATTATACAATGATCAAATACTGTTGGGGTGTCTCTTAAGGGGTTGGGTGCTCAGGGACTATTCCCAGCTCAGTGCTCTGGGGTTGGGCCAGGCTCAGCTGCATAGAACCTCAATACCTTCGCCTCTGTCGGGACCCACATTTCTTGGTCTCTTTTCACGGTGCCAGGGATCAAAACCAGGGCTTCACTCCTGCAGGAAAGCCCACAAGCTGCACCCCCCCACACACACACACATGTCCACGATGGTAAGCGCAGGCTAAGGCGCTCCCATTCCTGCGGGCCTCAGATAGTTCACACCAGGCAGAGTCCGGGCAGTGGCAAGTTACCCACAGGCTCCACTCACGTCTCTGCTTCGGCCCACGCCTTCTCAGGCATCCCCATCACCACCAGCGTTCCGCTGTACTGAGCCTGCATGGATCTCATGCTCTGCCGTGCTTTTTTCCTTCTTCTCCCATCCCCCAATCCTTTCTCCACCTGCCACTGATCTTGACCTGCCCTCCTTTCCCTCAGGCGCAAATACTTCCGCAACAGGCCCCATCCCCGCCCTGTCATAGGGTTGAGGGGTCCTGCACCATGGGCCATTTCTCCACCTCTTGTCTGTCGCCTCCTTCCCATCCACGTTCCTGGATCTTTCCCAGCTCTGCTTCGAGCATGCTGTTCCACCCCCCAGAACGTGCCTTTCCCGACTTTCGGTTGATACCATCAGGTCTGTGCATCTGGCCACTTACTAGCAGAGGCCTCAGTGAAGGAAATAGGGGTTCGGGGGTGGGGGGCAGTAGAGCTGGGTGAAAGAAGAAATGAGAAGCCAAGGCTGATCAGTTCTGGTGTGCAGGAGGGAATTCAGGCTGGGTGAGTACCGGAGATGAGGAGCAGCACACACCACCCCTCAGGGCACGATTCCAGCCTGGACCACACTCACGGGGAGCAGAGGGAACCCCACCATGGAAGGCAGGAGGGCCCTTGCTAAACTAATCATGCTGGGGCCAAGGGGAGAATTCAGAGGGCTGAACCCTGAGTTTTTCCTGGGGAAATCACGGGTTCACATTCCGAGTATGGACAACAGTTGAGTCCTGACTCCAACCCGGGGTGCCCACCCCCCAAGCACCAGCAGGTGTGGCTCCCAAAATAGAACAAGCAAAACCTACCACTGTACACCTGCTAAGGAGAGGTGATCTAGGGGCCCGAGTGATAGGACAGTGAGGAGGGCACTGACCCAGGTTTGATTCCTGGCATCCCGTGTGGTCCCACAAGCCAGGAGTGATTCCTGAGTGCAGAGCCAGGAGCCACCCCTGAGCATCACTGGGTGTGGCCCCAAAATAAACAGATAAAGAAGTGGAGATTTAATAGAACCGCCAAGGAAGTAGTTCTGGGAATGAAACACATGGAATGTGGCCAGTGGAGGGTTGAAGCCCCAGTTTGATTTCTCCCCTCACCCCAAAATAGAGATAATGTAATAATGTAACCAGGTAACAGCTATATGAGGTACTCCACCAACACTATGAAAGACACTAGCCTAAGAATATTAAATATCAGACTAAATATTAGTCTAACATTCCCCAGGACTCAATTGATAGTTTCCCTGAGCACTTCCAGGTGTGGCCCCCATACCTAACACTCCCCCAAATTAAAAGTTTCATTCTGAGAACCAGAGAGATGGTGTGACTAAGGCGCTTGCTTTGCACAAGATTGACCTGGGTTCGATCCCCAGCATTACATAGTCTCCTGAGCCACACCAGGAGGAATCTGAGCACAGAGTTAGGAGTAAGCCCAGATCCCCACCAGGAGTGATCCCTGAGCTCAGAGCCAGAAGTAAGCCCCGAATACAGACAGGTGCTGCCCCAAAGACAAAACAAAACAAGAACATTGTGTTTTTTTTTCAGGGGGGGCACAATCCCTAACATTTCCCTTTCCAGCTTGTCCAGGCCAAAGCCGCCATTTTTGCTATCCCACCAGGTGCCAGAAGCATTTGTTTACAGCCCGGATGGCAGCAACAAAGAGGTGGCAGGCCCCGTGAGACCACCAGAGCGAGTTAATCCCGGTTTCACTCCCAACCCAGCCCAGCAACCCGGGCGGACAAAGCTCTCGCTGAACTGGCTGCTTGCTCGGCTCATTGTGGGTTCCTGGGCTCAGGGCAATCATACAAACTCATCAGCTCTTTCCCGATGTTTCAGGATCTCCTTCCTGCCAAAGGTTTAGGACTGGGCAGCTTTGATCAGTAGATGGCCTGTCCAGACTCTGGGAAGCCAAGATTGTACCCAGAGAAAGGCTGAACATTCCGAAGTGCAGCAGATGCTCCTGGGATGGGGCTGAACAATGTCACCCCCTCCCCCAGAGCAGTGCCAGCTTTCTAGGCGAAGGGCTGCTGCACAAACCTTTCCCACAGGACACCTGGTTCCACAGACACAGCAATATCCCCTCACCCCCAAATACCAAACTGCCAACAGCAGTGCCCGATGTTGTCCCCAAAGAAAATTAAACAATGTCTTCAAGTTCCACAATTTTGTTTGTTGGTTTTGGGGTCACAGTAACTGTGCTCAGGGCTGGCTCCTGGCTCTGCACTCAAGGATCACTCCTGGAAGGCTCAGGTGACCCTCTGGGGTACCAGGGATAGAACCCGGGCCAGCCACGTGCCACGCAAGTGCTTTCCCCACTGTGCTATGTCTCTGGCCCCCTATCATAATACTTTTCTGCTGGAATTCACACACCCATGACCTTCCCTCATTCAAGTTCCTTGAGGGTAAAAATAGCACTCCCCCCCAACACCCCCAATTTAGCTTAGAAACATGAAAAATTCCTGTTCGTGAAACATGGGCAGGTCTCCATTACTTTGAAACCTTTTCTATAAACTCTTTTGAGGTCCACTTCCTGCACGGGCCTGGGCCAGCTTCAAGCCCGGGGGGAGAGTAGGGGTCTAGGAAACAGCTGGAAGGTCTGAGCACAAACATGGAATCTGGAAGCCCCAGGTGTAATCTGTGGCATTACGGGGTCCCCTGAGAGCAACCCCCCTTACTCCAGACACATGGGGTATGCCCCATAGTACCACTACTGGGTGCGGCCCAAAACAAAACAAAACAAAACAAAACAAAACAAAACAAAGCCAGCAGACCCAGACGGTGTGCTGTGGGTGGATGGTGCCAAGGCCCCCTGGTTTCCAGCCTGTCTTATCGCTCTCTCCACATTTCTTATCAGCCATCTCTCCTCGGCCCCCTTACCCCCCCACTCCCTCCCCTCTAACTCTCCTTCTTCACTGCCAGACTGGGAACTCGGGAGGAGCCTTTCTGGGCTTTGTTATAAACAGTAATAAAAACGCAATGATACCCAGTCATTATTCCTTGCAAATGTTTGCTTCACACCTACACTGTGTTGTTAAATCTCCTCTCCAGTGAGGGAACCCAAATGTCCAAGCCAAGCTGGGGAAGCCAGGGTGAGGGGCAGTGGTAGAGCACATGCCTTATGTGTATGAGGCCCCAGGTTTGATCCCCAGCACCATCCACCCACACAAAGCAAACATGAAGCTCTATTTAGGAAGCTTAAAAGAAACCCTTATTTCTCCTTTGAGACCATGAGGGGGCTGTCCCAGAGGCTCGGGGTAACCCTGAGTTCTCACAGGGCCAAGTTTTTTCAGAATTTGCACCCATGGAATGAACTAAATCGTTGCGAACAGAATAAATAAAATAGAGCAAGACCAGGAAACTATTCAAGGATGATATTCAAAGTGTTTTTTTTTTTACTACATAAGTTTCCACCAAGGACTGGAGGGATAGTACACTATCCCTTGAACATAGCCAGCCTGGGTTCAGTCCTCAGCAACATATAAGGTGCCCTAGTAGAGTCAGGTGTAAGGCCTGAGCACTGCTGGGCGTGGCCCCCAACCAATCAACCCTCCAAAAGCTGTTCAATTGACTTACAGAAAGAAAAGTAAATGGAGAAAAGAGGGCATTATTTGAGAACCACAGAGAAAAGTGAAATGAAAAGTAATAAAGTGTGGAAAAGAAATAAGTAGACAGTCTTTTGGGCTTTTTTGTTTTGTTTTGATTCATCCCTGGCGTTGCTCAGGGCTTACTCCTGGCTCTGTGGTGTGTGCAAGAATCATTTCTGGCAGGGCACAGGAGACCCTATGCAGTACCAGGTCTGCTGTGTGCAAGGCATGCGTCTACACCCTGTTGTACCACTCTGGCCCTGTAGCCAGTCTTGACCAGATCACTGTAAAGTACCAGGGACAGCACCTGAAAGGGTGGTGAGGGAAGACACCTATTTCCTATGGGCTGAATGTGCCCTGGACATTAAGGAGACAGAAATAAATTCATGAATAATGATGCAAAAGTCACCTTAGTGCTTGGGCAAAATGCACAAGGAACATTAACCTGGATGGAAATACCCTGGAAACATCTCACCCCCCAATCTCACCTCAGGCTGGAGTGATAGCACAGCGGGGAAGGTATTTGCCTTGCACCTGGTCAACCCTGGTTTGATCCCCATATGGTCTCCCGAGCACCACCAGGAGTAATTCCTGAGTGCAGAGCCAGAAGTAACCCCTGAGCATTGCCAGGTGTAAGCCCTAAGACCCCTGCTGCAAAAAAAAATCCCACCCCCCCGCCACCTTCTGCTCTGCAAAAATAGCCACCTCTTTCTTCCCTGTTTCATCTTCTCTTTGAAACTTGCCTTCCAGTTTGGCATGATCTTATCCCAAGCCTCTGAGTCCTGCCTTCACATTCCTGCTCTTTCTGAAAACGCCCACCTGCATTTCCACACATTTTCCCTCACAAATTTAGCATTCGCTGAAGTCATCAGCTATATTTAGCGCTTACCTTCAGCCTTCCCGAAATCTGAGGGGTGGCTGTAAAAAGGGGGCACGTGTGCCGTCTAACCTCCGCCTGCTTAAATACATCATTTCTGCTACCAACCGGGCTGATGAGTAGGACGCAAACGCCACTGGGTCAGCCAACAAGCAGGGGACATTCTTCACTTTATTATGTGACCTCCCCACGCCTCCTCAGGAGGAATCTCTGTGGGGCCTTATTTACAAGGCCACAATAACTGGCCTCTGTGAATATTTTGTGCAGGGTGGGGGGAGGGGAAAGAATCAGAGTGCTCTGACAGAAGTGAAATGTCTCCTCAGAAAATTGTTCTCTGGGATATTTGGAGAGTCTGCCGATGTGTTCCACCCGTTGAAAAATCATCTGTGGGGGGCTGGAGCAAATAGTACAGTAGGTAGGGTACTTGCCTTGCTTGTGACTGACTTGTGTTCAATCCCTAGGGCCCCATATGGTCCCCAGAGCCCCACCAGAAGGGATCCCTGAGCACAGAGTCAGAAATAAGCACCGAACACCTCTGGGTGTAGCCCCAAAGCCAAAACAAGAAAAAAATGTTTTGTTTTGGTTTTTAAATGGCATTTGTCTCAGGGGACAGAGCAATAGTACAGCAGGTAGGGTGTTTGCTGCGCACGTGGTCAACCAGGGTTCAATCCCCGGCATCCCATATGGTTTCCCTGAGCCCCACCAGGAGTAATTCCTGAGTGCGAAGTCAGGAGTATGTGCTGAGCACCACAGGGTGTCTTAGGGAGATACTTCAAGGGCTAGAGCACAGGTATTACATTTCAGAGCTCCAGTTCCATCCCTGGCACTACAGAGCCCCCAAAGCACCCCTGAAAATGGGCCCTGAGACCTCCAGCTGTGTCTCCACCAAACACAAAAATGAGAGAATTAAAGAATGTACCTTGGAGGGGCTGAAGCAATAGTACAGTAGCTTGGGCACTTGCCTTGTATAAGTCAATTCGGGTTCGATCCCCGGCATCCCATATGGTCCCCTAAGCACCACGAGGAATGATTCCTGAGTGCAGAACGAGGAGTGGAGTAATCCCTGAGCATCACCAGGTGTGGCCCCAAACCCAAAACCAACCAAACAAGAATGTCCCTTTAAGAACAAGAGATTGACTGGGGAGGTGGTGGGTTCAGGAGAAATAAAGGGAATGGGAGAGGGTCAGTATGTTTAGGAACAATAAAAATGGGGTGGTGGGTGTGGGGCCTGGAACTGAGTTGTCTTAAGAGAATTCTGGAGCTTTTCCCACCACTTGCTGTAACCCAGAAAGCCTGGTAACAGCAGCGTGTCAGATACACACGGAACCTGGGACCCCAAGAAGAGAAGGATGCAGAGTCTGCATGAATTCTCATTCAGTCCCCACTTGGCTCTCAACATGTCCAAAGGAGCCAAGGAGGGCAAGAGTGATAGTACAGTGGGGGTAGTACCTAGACTGCCTTGCACATGACCAACCCAGGTTCAATCCCAAGCATCCCATATGGTATCCTGAGAATTGCCAGGAGTAAATCCTGAGTATATGTACTGGAATAAGCCCTAAGCACAGCCGGCTGTGACCCAAAAGCAAAAACAAAACAAAACAAAAATGTCAGGGAGTAAGTGGACAGGAGGCGGGGCCACAGATGAGGCAAGCTTGCATGCGGGCCTCAGAGCCCTATTGCTGGCCCCTGCAAGGTCAGTCCGCATCCTCCCTTAGGAGCCATCTCCAAGCACAAAGCCAGGAGTAGCCCCAGCACATCGCCTAGGGTGGCCCCAAACAAAAATAAAGAGAAAAAAAAACCAAAATGTGCTTGTGATTCTTGGCACTTTCTGTGACCCAAAGTGCTTTCTGGGGAAACTAAACTAGATCCACTGAGTTAGGAGCATAAGGATCAGGGACATTCTGAATAAAATGGAAAAAATAGACAGCAGGGCCACAGAGGCAGTCGAGGGCTAAGCACATGCTCTGCATGCTGCTGACTCTGCTCCAAATCCCTGGTGCCCACAGCACCACGGCACAACCAGGGGTCACTCCTGAGCACAGAGTCTGGAATAACACTGGGACTCTCATGGGGTGGCTCCCAGAGCCCCAAATACACGATACAATGGAAAACTATATTCAGGAGTTGGAGTGATAGCACAGCGGGTAGGGTGTTTGCCTTGCACACAGCCAACCCGGGTTCGATTCCCAGCATCCCATATGGTCCCCCGAGCACCACCAGGAGTAATTCCTGAGTGCATGATCCAGGAATAACCCCTGTGCATCGCCAGGTGTGACCCAAAAAGCAAAAAAATTAAAAAAAAAGAGTAGCCCCTGAGCACTGCTAGGCGTGGGCCCCAAACCTGTCCAATAAAATAAAAATAAAACATGAAAGTTCTGTGTTATGATATGGGAAGGATGCCTGTAAAAGAAAGAGCACACAGACCCCCACAGTGAGCTGAGACAATGAAGTTGTGTCTGCCCTGAATTATCTCACACTCAGCCTGGGCACGCTCAGCCTGGGACACACTCAGTCTGGGACACACGCAGCCCAGGGTACACTCAGCCCAGGGCACACTCAGTCTGGGGCACATTCAGCCCAGGGCACACTCAGTCCGGGGCACACCTAGTCTGGGACACACTCAGCCCAGGGCACACCTAGTCTGGGACACACTCAGCCCAGGGCACACTCAGTCTGGGGCACTTTAGTCTGGGGCACACTCAGCCCAGGGCACACTCAGCCTGGGGCACACTCAGTCTGAGGCACGATTAGTCTGGGACACACTCAGCCCAGGGTACACTCAGCCCAAGGCACATTTAGTCTGGGGCACACTCAGTCTGGGGCACGTTTAGTCTGGGGCACACTCAGACCAGGGCACACTCTGTCTGGGCACAACTCAGCCCAGGACAGTGTTCTCAGAAGTCACTGCAGCAGAACCACCTGCACTGTCTGGGCTTGGGATCTACTTAAGGAAGCCCATCATTGGGATCACCCACTGAGGCCATCATGTGTCACCTTCACCAGTGAATAGGTGACAATTACCTGTGCTCACCCGTAGGGACTCAGGTCACTGGTCAGCTGAAGGAGCGCACCACTTGGTTCCACCCACCCCAGCTGTGTGGTGTCAGGAGAGGAGGAGCTCTGAGAAGGGGTCTGGGCCAGCCTCGGGAACTGCAGGGGGCCCGGTGACCTGCGGACGAGCTGTCAGAGAGTCTTGACCACAGGAGCAGAGAGACAGGACTCTCATCTCAGCGCAGGGTCCAGCAGTGACCCCATCTTCAGGGCTGCAGCTCACATGCCGTCATCTTCCCAGCACCCACAGGACCTGCCTGCGTGACCCGGTCCTCCAGGACCCCCAGGAGTCCATGGCATGGGGACAGTGCGCGGAGCGGGGAGCCAGACACCCCAATCCTGCCCGCTGCTCTCCCCTCTCCACGCCCACACCCCTTCTGATCCAGCCCGCTGCAGTCTCCCACCTGCCCTGCTGGACACCTCCAGTCTGGTGCTCTGCCCTCTCTCTTCCCTCCCCCCCTCCCTCCTGACCTGGACTTCATCCCTCTCAATTCACCCCCACAAGCTCCCTTTCCATGACTCCCTACACGCATGCCCACAGCAGTGGAGTCGGGCTCTTACAAATGCACCTGGACTAGGACCCTGAGACCTGGGCCAGGCGCCCCTCCCCCCACCCCAGGAAACTCAGCACCTCTCTGTGCTGGGGACCTCGGCACTGCGCCAGCCTCCCTGCAGGGGGCGCTGAGTGCCACGGTGGGCCTGGGAGCCTGAGGGGCTGGCTCAGGTCTTCCGGGGGCTCTGCAGCTGCTTCAGCTGCAGCTGTGCCTGCTGAGCTAAGGAATGTCCCCAGAACCCTCCCTGCAGCCTCCCCCCTCCACCCAAGGCCACAGAGGGCGTGCTTAGAGGTCGCTGCTGTGCCCAGGCTCTCCACCACCTCGCTCCAACTTTGTCCCATCTTTTTAGGTCCCACATACTGGCTGACGTCGGTCTTGAAAGTGGGGGCGTTGGACAGAGAGCCAGGATAAATATTCCTGCTGCCAAGGGCAACCTTGAGCAGACACCGGCAGGACCTGTCTTCCATGCCGGGCGATCTGTTGCTTTCTGGGGTGTGGACACCTGTCCCTAGAAGGCAGTCCGGGTGCCAGCCACCTGAGGCCTTTCCCGTAGAGCCACCAAAGGAACCCAGGCAGCACCGTGATTCCCTGCCAGGGGCCACAGGCTTCCCCAACTGGCCCCATGATCCCTGTGCCATGCTTGGGGCCAGGCCCTTGGTCTGTCTCTCAGGGGAAGACCATTCCGAGGCTGCTGAGTAGGGGACGGTGAGGGTCTGCAAGTAGGGTGGGGCACGTCGAGGGCAGAAAGAGGAGGTCGGGAAGTCTGTAGACAGAGTAGCCCACCTTCCCGCTCCAAGTGTGGAGGGGGGCAGTCACAGTGATAGCAAAAGCATTAGCTGCACAGTTGAGCGGTTCATCGGATCACCCCAGCACAGTGAGGTGCGGTAGACAAGAAGTTGCTCACCCGGGGTTGGAGTGATAGCACAGCGGGTTGAGCATTCGCCTTGCATGCAGCTGAGAGGGTTCGATTCCCAGCATCCCATAGGATCCCCTGAGCACCGCCAGGAGTAACCCCTGTGCATCGCTGGGTGTGACCCAAAAAGCAAAAAAAAAAAAAAAAAAAAAAAGAAAGAAAAGAAAAAAAGAAAAGAAAAGAAAGGCTGCATCTTCC
>JAOXYA010110655.1:0-10664 GCA_028565675.1 Sorex palustris | reverse complement strand
AATTCCACAAAATCTTAATATATTTATTATTAAGAAGTATAATAAAATTTGTATATAAGTGGATCAACATGGAGAGTATCATGCTAAGTGAAATGAGTCAGAAAGAGAGGGACAGACTTAGAAGAACTGCACTTATTTGTTGAATATAAAATAACAGAATGGGAGACTAACATCCAAGGATAGTAGGATCGGAAGGATCTCTCCACAGTTTGTGAGCCAGCCTCATGCACTGGGGGAAAAGGCAACTCAGATAGAGAAGGGACCACCAAATAAAGTACGCTTGGAGGGCCCACTCAGGATAGAAGATGTGTACTGAAAGTAAACTATAGACCGAAATTGATGGCCACTTAATGCCTGTATTTCAAACCACAACACCCAAAGGGAGAGAGAATAGGTGTGGGATGGGGAGTGGGGAGGCTGAGGGGGAGTGGTGGGAGGGATACTGGGAACATTGTTGGTGGATAATGGGCATTGGTGAAGGGAGAGTACTAGATTATTGTATGACTGAAATGTAAGCACGAAAGTTTATAAGTCTATAATTGTACCTAATGGTTATTAGTTAAAACTTTTTCAAAAAAATATAATTGGTTTATGACTTTTAATATGATCCAAATTAAGTACTTTCCCTCCACCCCTCTCCTGCTCCCTTCATCGCCCCAAAACACACACACACACTCACACACCAGTACTTCCCATAGTATAGTCCTTCTTTCTAAGTATTTCTGGTTTTAGAATTGTCCCAAATAGCCATCCAGTGATGGTGACTTTGGATACCAAAAGATTTTACTTCTCTCAACCACCCAAACTGTTTCTAAAAGAATCATCAAAACAGGTTTAAAATCTGACTACTTCCTATTTGCTACACTGATAAGACACCATTGTCTCACACTTGAACTCAGGCAGTAATTTCCTGTCCTGTCATTCCACTGTGCCCAATATCTAGGTAATTTGTTTTCTTTGAGACTCAAGAAGTCAGAAGGATTCTTTAGAGACATACTTCCAGTCAAATATAGATATTGCTTAAGTTCTCTTTGCTCTTAAGCACATTTGGAATTAAAAACAAGAAAAGAGAGATTCTAGCGCATGATTAAGCTCTTGACTTTCAGACACCCTGGATTTTTCTTTGGCTCTCCATTTCTTTCTCTAAGACCTACTGGCCTTATTGTTATCTCTTGCCTTCAGGATTTTGTATCAATGATTCCTTTTTACTAATTTCTGCTGTTCCCCAAATAAATGCCTTGCTCTTTTTCTTACTTTATTCATGCTTCTGTTAAATTATCACCTCTTTAGAGATACTTATTCTAATATCCTCATTATCTTTTATAAGTGTATCTTCATGTTATTTTTTTTTTGGTTTATGGCTCATGCCCTGTGGTGATGATTTACTTCTGGCTCTTTTCTTAGGATCACTCTTGGCAGACATTAGAGGACCATGTCAAGTGCCTGAGATAGAGCCCTAGTCAGCTGCTTGCAAGAAAAGCACCTACCCATTGTACTATCTCTCTGGTTCTGTATCTCCACTATTTTTAACCCCTTCACACTTAACACACTTAATACTTCACATTATTTGCTGAGATGATATCGCGTGTTCATCTGCTTATTGACTAGGTTTACATTTACTAGGATTAAATTAGAGGAAAAAATTATTTTATTTATCTATTCTTTTGATTGATTTACTCTCCTGTATCCAGAATTGTGCCTGGCATGTAATATGAACTCAATGAATTTTGTTAGAATTTTCTTTTAAAAGAAATGATGAACAGTGGGACTATGCTACCTGCATAAGCATTATTTAAGCACTAAAGTCATTTAAGGTCAAAATTTGGCAGTATTTATTTACTGAGTCCATAGTCAATTAGAAAATGAGAATCAGAAAATATGCCAAGTCAAATTATCTGACTTGATAACCAAAAATTATAAGAGCATAATGAAATCTCTCTTTTGTGCTATGTAGCCTAGAGCTGACTACTGATATTAAACACGTGCTATGAAGTTTTTACTGCTAGAGCAGATGGTAAGTCAATCTCCTGGGAGTACAATTGGCCAGGTTGCTTCTGAAGCCTTTCAAACAATAAATAAAATACTATAGGTCATAGAGGGACCAATACAGGATGAAAACAGATCAGAGATTATCTGTAAAGGTCAGAAAACTCACTGTTCTACAATATTAACACAGAATTTATTCATACTCTTTCTTCTTTGATGTTTTCTAAGTCTCAGATCTGAGAAAATGTATATGCTCTTCTCAGTAATCAAATGGATGGAGCCATTTTCTCCAAGCTAGCCTTTATGGCCAGGAAAGGCAGTTTGTGCATTGAGAATTTCTGAATGAATCATGCTACCCTGATCAGATATGAGCCAATAAAATTCACTGATTCCTTCTCTGCACCCTGTTCTGCGTCATTCATAATTTAGTGATTATTAATTTGTAAAATGAATGCCTTTGAATAAGAAGAATAAATGTTGTTGAGATGATTTGACAGAATATGGAACTACTTAAAGTTTGCTTAAAAAACAAAAGCAAATTCTTGCCAAGTATTTTATTGTCATTTTCTATTTCTTATTATCAGACCATAATTGAATTCATCAAGAAATAGACTACATTTATTATTAGTGTGTTCTAGATGTCAGAGACATTAAAAAAAACAATTTTAGTAGGCTAAAATGAAGGCTTTGGCAAGCATCCACTCCCCCCAATCATGCCTCCCAGTACACACACACACACACACACACACACACACACACACACACCACCTCCCTGTGGAAGCTGCATAAGAACTGTTACCTTTCTGCTCCCAGAAGCTGCCCACATTCCTTTACAGATGATCCATTCCTGCAACTTCAAAACTAGGAGTGCGGCATAATTTCTCTTCTCTGACATTTGTTTCTATTCTTCTGTCCTCTCTTTTTGACTCAGGTTATATTCCTTTCCCTAATATATTCATTATTGGCTTCACTCAGATAATCCAGAAAAATCCTCGAACCTTGAGACTCATGTTTAATCAAATTTGCCAAAACAAAACCAACTTTATTATGTAAAATGTCATATTGACAGCATCCATCTATTAAGATGGAAGCATTTGAAGAGTTCATCATCCAATCTATCAGACAAAGTTCACTTTTGACTCCACTAAGATTTATATCCATCTCAAATGTAAATATATTTGTCTCACTTTAAGGTCTCACGAGCGTTGACCCAGTCAGCATCAATTCAATATCAAATTTCCATTTTTGTCTCATCAGTTCAAAACTTCCAAATCACATAATCTAAATTCAACATATGTGAAATTTTTTCTATATAATCCATCATGGTATAACATTCTCCATATTTATATTGGTGAAACTAGAAAAGTTTTTGTTCTAAAGTATAATTTTTATCTAGATATGGAACAACTGTAATAGGCATTATCATTCAAAAGGAGAAAATGATGGTAAATAAAATTATTTAAATGAAAAATTTCTATTCCTCTTGTAGTTCCACCTTCCAATCTTATGTTCTACACTTAGAATCATCATTTCTTCATGCTCCTTTTTATATTTTTCATAAGCTGACATATGTATAGTTTTATGCGTCTGTTTTCTACATAGAGAATTTTGGAAATCCTACAGCTTTCTTCCATTTCATCCTTTTTACCCCTTTCAGTACAAGCTAGCAGTATTTTTGCTCTTATAAAATTACAGGAAACTTGTATGTCTCAAGTATATGTCACAAGAATTTTATTCAGTCTATTAAACAAGAGACTCTGCCATAGATCTTTCCTGGATAATCATAGCTTTTACTTTGGTTTCTGCTCATAAGAATAAGGAGATCTGTGAGTCACATGGCTAATCTCTTCAAAGGGTGTAGTATGGGACCTAATACTCAGATATTTTGATATTTCAGAGGTGCTAGTGAGGGCTTCATGTTGGCTTTCACACCAGAGCACATTTCCTGCGAGTGAATTCCCCAATTTTAACTTCTTTTTAAAATGATCTGAATAAGGTGAAAATTTTCCAAATTATCAAGTCCTCCCTCCTTTTCTTTCTTTAATGGCTTTTGCTGTTTGTCTCTTTCTTATACCATACTGGTATAAACAATTAGAAACCATACAATACCTTCCACATTTTCTTTGGAAGTCAAAGCAAAATTGCAAAGTTCACACTGCTCTTATACTCTTCTTTCCACACAAGGAAAACCCACAGTTCAGTTGAGTTTTCTGCCAGGATATTATAAGTATTTCTTTTCTTCCCATTCCCATTAACCCAGTTCTCATTTCCTTCTGGGAATTTCCCATCAGTCACCTTAACATTTATGTTTCTACCAACTTTCCTTTTAATGACAACATGTTTATTATCTAAGAAAAAGGAATCTCAAATGTGCTTTATTATATCTTCTGATGATACTAATTTTTCTATGCTTTAGCTACCTTGCATGTAAATATCAATGATAATTATACTAACTTCATGGTACTCATTTTAGTTTGAATGAAGTACTCTGTGAAATATTTAACATGACTATAAACACAGACACTGAACTATTTTAGGAAGGAGTTAGGCTAATTATCCCACGGCATCTAAGTCCAATCTACCAGGCAATCCGTGTCCCTGGTGCTGCAGATGTGGTCTGCTTTACAAATGTAGATCTGTATCTTTAAATCCCAGTTCCTCAACAGAGTGTTCAATATCCAGTCCACACCCAGGGGTGTGTGTGTGTGTGCTTCAGTTAAAGCTTGTGAGGCACAACAAGCACCTAAAAGAGAGCACCATGGCCATAAGTATGAACTCTGGTGAGCATGAATGTAAGAACTGCAGCCGGAGTGTGTGAAAATATTACAACAAATAGCGGGTGAAATATAGAGGATGATGTGCAAACACTGTGCCACCCCGAGAAATTACCACAAGCAAATATGAAAGCTCCAAGTGTGTGCAAACACTGGTCATTTCAAGAAGAGCAGTAAAAGGAAAGGAAGTGAAAATGGAAGTTTAACTTTTTCTTCTCCAGCATTTAGTTTTGTGTATTGAAAATCTATATGGATTTTTATTTACAATACAATAAATTCACTGCATTTTAGTATAGCTTATGCTTCTGTGTGAAACTAGAAAACAAAACATTTAAAGGATCTTAAATATGGGGAGGAGAGCTGACAGGTTTGTGTACTATTTTGAAAGGCACTTACAAAGTTGGTGCAGTCTTATTTAATGTAAGGGGGATTTGGAAATAGGAGGTGTCTAGGTGTCCAAAGATATAAATATATGTACTTAGATGGAAGTCATTTCAATGAGATATAAATTATGGAGATCAATTTGAGAGATACCCAGATCTATTCCCTCCTAGTTCTGGCTAAAAACACAGGGCAGTTAGTCCACCTGGAAGTAGATGAGATCATCTGTGTTCATCTCATTAACATGACACATTGCATACTATAGACATATGTAATGAATTATCTTTATTAAGACTATTAAAGTAAGTGAATCCTTATCAACCTGAAAAACTTAAATTTGTTATCTTATTGGTAGACTGTCTTTTTGAAGTAAGAGTCATCACCTCAACTTGAAGAAATAAAGTATGGGTATATAGATTCAACTGATAGCTCTTGGTTTTACAGGGCACTATAATCACGATCACAATCACGACCATCCTGTTATTCATCGATTGCCTCAAGCAGGCCCCAGTAATGTCTCCTTCTTCCTAGCCCTGAGATTTTTTTTAAAAAGTGCCATATTTGAGGCTCTTTCAGAGTTAGATGAATGAGACCCGTCATTGTTACTGGTATTTGGCATATTGGGTACGCCACAGGGAGTTTGCCAGTCTCTGCCATGTGGGCAGGTTACATTCAGTAGCCTGCCAGTTTGTCCAAAGTAGGAATGAGATAATAAGATGTAATAATAAGATGTCGTGCAGCCGCAAATGCGGCCGCGCGCTTCCGGGAGTTGGGTTTTATAGTCTCTGGGTCTTGGCTGTTGATGGGATTACATGGCGTGGGGGGAGGGGGCAGTTGATGGGTGTGACCCCTGCCTACTAAAAGATGGAGGATCTGGGTGGAGGATGCTCAGTCCAGATCAGAGCAGGCTTGGAGATCTCAGCCCCGGGACCCGCCTGCCTTTGTTCCTCTTCCGGTACCTTCATGCATGTGGAGAGTGGTCTCAGCATGGTGGGGGCTGGTTCTGGAGGTCTTTGGCTGCCGGAACCCCGGTTGGGTTGGGGAGGAAAACTCACTATAGTGCCAGGGCACTATAATAGTGTTTTTTATTCATTATGAAGCACCTGTATTTCTATTGAAATATCTCTTACCTTTGTAAACTTCAAATATCTAACTGTAGATATTATCAACACAACAAAATGAGTTAACCCAGATTCATCTCAGCAACTTGCTCTTAAAAATATTCAAATATTTTTCTAGGGTTCTTTATTACTATAAGAAAGGTATTGAATCATGGGGTATTTATATTTTTAAATAAATCTATATTGGAAGAACCCAGATTTACATATATATAAACAGAGTCTCTGAGCTTGTTCTTAGATACTTTCAAGTCCATGGATGACTTAATGACCCTATTTAAAACTCTTATCCTGACTAACAACTTAATATTAGAAAAGAAAAAATTCAGTGTATAGAGTTTATTCTCTTTAATATGTATGTGTGTCTATATCTATTTGTTTGTTTGCTTGCTTTTTAATCACACATGGTACTACTTATGTCTTACTTCTAACTCTATGTGCAGGGATCACTCCTATTAATATTCAACTGACCATTTGAGATGCTGGAATGAGGGGAAAAAAGTGGAAGAAGTTAATTTTCAACAGAGAATCAATAAGCAGCTTAATTTTTTCTAAAAAGAAATATCAACTAGAAGTTTTAAGTAATATAGAAAAAATGTTTTTTTAATTTTTTTATTTTGTTTTGTTTTGCGACAAAAACCAGCTTTGCTCAGAGCTTACTGCTGGCTCTGCGCTCAGGGGTCACTCCTGGATTTTCTCAGGTAATCCACAGGATGTTGGGTATTGATCCCAGGGTTGACTTGCCTGCTATATGATTTCTCTAGCAATAGATTCTCTATGTAAAGTAAAGAGACATTTTAAAATCATCAGATCAGCCAGAGATAGAATGTCATTTGTAAAGGCTGACATGATTTGTATATGTGACATTGTGAAATTTGTTACTGTGTTTGGCATATCGAATATGTCACTGGTAGCTTGCCAGGCTTTTCTGTGAGGGCAAGATACTCTTGGTAGCTTGCCAGGCTCTCTAAGACGGGCAGAGGAATCCAACTTGAATCGGCCATGTTGGCTGTGTGCAAGGCAAATGCCCTACCCTCTGTGCTATCACTCCAGCCCATAAACTCAGGAAAAAAATAGCAATATTTTATGGTGTCATATAAGTAAAAATTATTCTAAATATTTATTCCTGTCATATAAATTTTAATCATCTCTTTTCATTTTTAGACTTTTTTTATGATGTAAAGGACTTCAAATAAATTTATTGGTACATGGGTACAACAAAAATTCTTTACTTGATAAATTTCTATGAGGTTTTTTAACTATTTTATAGATTCATCCATTTAATTCTTTGTAAAACTATTTTTCTTTTTGCAAGACCCCATTAAATAAGTTTAAAATTTTAACTGCAGCTGATCATCACTACTAGTTATGTTCAAATATTATAATGACCTTTATAATGACCCAAGTGATATGATCTTTCCCAAATGATGTAAGATTATCTGGCGTGACTTAACCAGAAATGACTGAAGTCAGTTTAAAATGAATCCTCTTACTGTGAGTAGTTTTTCATTCACTAGGGTTCCAGATGAGGAGGAAGAAAACAAAGCAACTGCCAAAGCTATTATTGCTGAGAAACTAGAGAGTTGAAGAGTGTTTGCACCCAGATCCAGGAGGCTCAAAGTGTACTAACTAAAAGAAATCCAAATAAAATAATCCAAGACACATCATAATCAGAATGATGAAAACCATGGATAGAGACAGAACAGTGAAAGCATCAAGATCAAAGGCAATTACTTATAAAGGAGCATTTTTATGATTTACAGCAGACTTATCAGACAAAACCCTCTGGGCCCAAAGACAGCAGTGAATATAGTGTAAAAAAAATGCAGCAAACACCTCACCAAGAATACTTTACCCAGTCAGACTTTCATTCAGATTTGAAGGAATAACATACAACTTCACAGATAAGGAACAACTCAGGAATTTTATAAACTCAAACCCATTGTTACTGTAAAGAGTGCTGCAATGAAAAAACAAGTGCAGATGTCACTTTGATTATACGTTTTTGTCTCTGTAGGATGTATTCCCAGGAGTGGCGATGTTGGGAGGATCCTCCCAGGATGGGAGAATTATGCTGAAAGTAGACTAGACTAAATAAAATTTTCACTCAGTGCCTCTTTTGCAAACCACAACACCCAAAAGGAGAGAGACAGAACAAAAGGGAATGCCCTGCCAAAGAGGCAGGGTGGGATGGGGGTGATGTGAGGAGGGAGGGATATTGGGACCCGTGGTGGTGAAAACTGGGTATTGGTGGAGGGTGGATGGATAATCACTGTATAACTGAAACCCAAGCACAAAAATTTGTAAGTCTACAACTGTACCTCATGGTGTTTCACTAATACAAATTAAAAAAAAATTTTTTTACAAGAACTAAATGAGCTACTTTAAGATAAGCCCTAAAGGGGCTGGAGCAATAGCACAGTAGGTAGGGTGTTTGCTTTGCATGTGGCCATTCCGGGTTCGATTCCCAGCATCATATATGGTCCCCCGAGCATTGCCAGGAGGAATTCCTGAGTGCAGAGCCTGGAGTAACCCCTGAGCATCGCCGGGTGTGACCCAAAAAAGCTTGAAAAATAAAGATAAACTCTACAAACACCAAACTCTCACAGAAAGATGGCACAAAACTCCATAGCAATAATCTCTCTCAATGTCAATGGGCTAAATGCACCATTTAAAAGACATAGAGGGGCAAGGTAGACTAGAAAATTGAAACTAACACTCTCCTGCCTACAAAACACATATTTGGTCAACCAGAACAAACATAAACTCAAAATCAAAAACTGGAAAGAAATCCATCAAGCAAACAAATTCAGTAGCCGTACTAGCAACAGAAGACAGACTTCAGACTGAAGAAGGTTATAGTGAAGGCCATGTCTTATGATCTGGAGATTGGTACATAAGGGAAAACTCACACTTTTAAGCATATATGCACCTTAAAGGATGAGCAAAATACTTAAAACAATTGCTAATAAAGTGGAAAAAAGATATTGATAAAAACATAATAATAGTAGGCTGAGACTTCAGAGCTGCCTTATCTCCTTTTGATAGATCAAAGAGTTTAAATTCAGCAACAAAATATTGGATTTGAAGTAAGAAATGGAAAACATAGTAGAGATAAGAATTAGTAGATGCAGGGCTTTTTGTACCCAAAAAGCTGAATACCCATTCTTCTCCAGTGTACATGGGACATTCTCCTAGATAGACTAGATGCTTAGCCACAAAATATATGTACATAAATTCAAGAGGATAGAATTTGTACCAACTATCATTTCAGACCTTGGTGCATTTAAAATAAAAGTTAATGAGACACAGAAACAGATAATAAAATCAACCACCTGGAAATTAATAGCCTGCTACTGAGCAACCAGTGACTGAGGAGGGAAATTAAAAAGAAAATCAAAAGATTTCTGGAAACAAATGATAATGAAGGCATGAGCTAACAGAACTTGTGGTACACAGCAAAAGCAGTGTTAAGAAAAACAATTACAGCCCTGCAAGCATTCATCAGGAAGGAAGAAACGGTTTACATAAATAACCTTTACTTCACATCTTACGATCTTGGACAATGACCAAAAAATAGAGACCAAAGCAGGAAGGAGAAAGGAAATAATAAAACTAAGAGCATAAATAAGTTTTAATTCCCAAAAACAATCTGAAAGATCAATAAAACCAAGAGCTGGTACCTTGAGAAAATAAACAAGATCAATAAACCACTATCAAGACTCACAAATGAAGAGAGAACCACGTCAGAAATGAATGATGTGACATCACAACAGAAATCACAGAAATTCAACAGATCCCTAGAGATTAATTTGAAAATCTTTATGCCACAGAACAAGAGACCCTTGAATAAATGAACATATTCCTGTAAAAACCCAAGGATAAATTAAGAAGATTTGGAATACCAAAAAAAATAAAACTACAACTAACGAGGAAATTGAAATGCTAGTCAAAAGTCTCCCCCCCCAAAAAAAAATCTGCCCAGTTGGATTAACTAGTGAATTCTTTCAAACCTCTAAAGAGGACCTATTGTCAATTCTTATAAAGCTTTTCCAATATTAAAGAAACAAAAACGTTACTAAACAGTTTCTTAGAGTCAAATATAATCCCACATACCAAAATCAGACAGAGATAACACATACACACATACACACAAATACAGACCAATATCTCTGATGAACATAGACACAAAGATCTCAACAAAATATTAGCAAACAGAAACCAGCAACTCATGAGAAAGATCATGCATTATGATAAAGGAGGATTCATCGAGGGCATGCAAGGATGGTTTAATATTTGGAAATCAGTGAACATAGTACACCATATTAAAAGTAAAAGTAAAAGTAAAGGCCCTCCCGTTGATCATCGATTTGCTCGAGCGGGCCCAGTAACATCTCCATTGGAG
>JAOXYA010110638.1:0-10664 GCA_028565675.1 Sorex palustris | reverse complement strand
ACCCAAGCACAAAAAATTGTAAATCTACAACTGTACCTCAGGGTGTTTCACTAATAAAAAAAAAAGGAAAAAAATATGCTTTTTAAAAAAAGATTTAAAAATAACTACTATTCTATAGCTACTACTATTCTATATTTTGTTCTTAGCTATTTTAGCCATATACAAATAAGTCTAAAAATCTACAAATACTGTGGAAAGATATTGACAGCATCTTTATACCAGCAAAAATCAGACAACAATTCAAAAGTCCGAAAGGAGAAATATATGTGTTATATAAATGAAGGTATATCTTAAATTCTTTACAGCAATGAAAATGAACTACTGACACACACAATGATATGGTGTCAGTATATCATTGGTGACTTCAAAATCAAAAGTAGTCAGTTGTAAAATAACATACGTCATAGGAGTGTACTTGTCCAGGCCAAAAAATTAAAACAATGAATGAAGAACGAAGTGAGAATATGGGTTACCATGGCAGGTTGGGGTTGGGGCGAGATAGGAGTATAAACCTACATAAAGGATACTGCCATGGAGAAACTGAAAGTGTACTGTCATGTGATGTTGGTAGTTGCTATTAGCTGCATATATTTAAGGGAATGACTTCCAAGTGATTTTCAGAAGTCAGCGGTGCTCTAAGACCTCTTTAAGCAAGTTTCAGCTAGCAGAACCATGGCCCAGTGCAAAGGTCTGAGGATAAAGCATTACTTTAGCCCCAGCCATGCTGCTGGCCTTGTAGGAGGTAGAAGAATCCATACTTGGCCACCTGCTTGGCATGTGCCTTCACCCCAGTCCTCCCAGTACTAGCTTTCTGATTCCAGATGTGTGTGTCTAAATTTTTTTTTCCTGGAAATACAGTAGTAGGGTGAATGTGCTTAGTTTGCCTGTGGAAGACCATGTTTGATTCCAGGAGCTTCATGCTACCTTGAGCTTTACTGGGACTAACCCTGAGCACAAAGTCCAGGGTAACTCCCAAAGTAGGGTATGTGTGTGGAGGTGGGGTGCCCCCTTTTCAGTTCATCAGGCATACATATGAGTGAATTCGTTGCTCAGTAGTCCCCATGCATTCTCCCTCAATGAAAACCTGATAAGAAAAGCAATAAACTGCATTTATAATGCAAATATTTTAGATTAATGCCACACATTTGGCATATTTTCAAGTGTACTCCTCTAAAGAGAATATTCCAGGAGTTAAAGGCACGTTATTATTTTCACTGTATTCTTCAATTTCCTCAAAATCATACCATATGTAAAATGACACACAAAACCCTTTGATCTTAACAAAGGTCTTTGTTTCATTGTCTTATTTTGCTATGTTGTTAAAGGTAGTGTTTTCCTCCAAAAAATATCTTTCCAATATTCTAGAATATCATGATACTAATGAAAGGTATAAAGTTATACTGATTTTTCTTATATAATAGAATATATTATTTTCATTTTATTTTAATTATTTTCTTTTATATTTTTCCTAGAAAAATACGTTGTTTTATTTGATCATTTTCTTTTATATTTTACTTTAAAAACATTTTTTTCTTTTTTAATATTAAAAATAAATTATTTTTTCTTTTTTGTTATTTTCTTCTTTGGAAGGTTTAAGGCCATTTCCATTTCCTTTTATACTCAGTGTTCTCAAATTCCACTATATTCTGTTTGGGTGCTATATTTATTTCAATGGCTGCTTAGTGAGGTGCCACACATTCCACAGTATAAAATAATACCTGATAATTACAGCTTCTGTAGGTCAGAAGTCCAGCAAAGCCTTAGTTAAATCAGGGTCTCAGGGATACCCAGGCTAAAATTAAGGCATTTTCTAGATGGTGTTCTAGTAAGGTAATTACTAGATGGTGTTTTATTCGGAGGCTCTGCCAGGGAAGAATTTACTTCCACTGTCTCTTGGTTGGTTGATAAATTTATTTGTTGTTTGATTATTTATGAAGCTCTAAAATTGGCAATAATGTGATTCTTTAAAGGCAGCAACAAAAGTTTCTCCTTTTAGTCTCTGATCTCAAGAAAATATTAATCTCTCTTTGAATGGCTTGATTAGGAAAATCTCCCTTGTAAAGAAGTTTAGATTGGGGATTTAAATTAGCTCTGCAAAATATTTATCTTGCCTATATCCTACCTAGAATAAAAATTGTTTATCCTTCTCCACACTTGAGAGGTGATGTATTGGGACAGGAGAGATAGCACAGTGGGTAGGGCATTTGCCTTGCATGCAGACGAAGGGGTTCAATTCCCAGCATCCCATATGGTCCCCTGAGCACCGCCAGGTGTGATTTCTGAGTGCAAAGCCAGGAGTAACCCTTGTGCATCACCAGTTGTGACCCAAAAAGAAAAAAAAAGAGGTGATGTATTTTAATAGATTATATACTTCAAGGGGTAATATACTTAAAGGTTGACGTACTTTAGGATGATGTACTATAAGGTGATGTACTTGAAGAGATGGACAATTCAAGAGAATGTACTTTAAGTGTTGAGTAACTTAGGATCCCTCTTAAAATATTCCTATCTAAGACTTTCAAAAAATATTTGGAATTCTTTTTTTTGTTGCTCACTGATTTTGGTTTTGGTGGTCATACTCTGCTGTGCTCAGGGCTTTCTCCTGACTCTGTATTCAGAGATCACTTCTGGAAATATCGGGGTGGAGGTCATATTCAGTGTCAGGGTTCAAGCCCAGGTCAACAGTACACAAGGCAAGTGGCAATATAATGTTCTCTCTTCCTAGTCTCTTGAATTCTTTTTGACACTCAGTGTCCACAAAATTTTGAATAAACTGAGCTCAACAAATACTTGTAGAATAAACAGAAAGAACTTTAATGCATAGTTAGTTCAGATTCTCTTTCAGATCTGAAGATAGGACTCCTCTGCACAGAAAACATTTTCCTCTGACTTCTTCAGCAATTTGTTTTGCTTTCTTTCCAGACACTTTATTTAACATATTTTTATAAATTTTATTCATGGGTAAATATTTTCTCTCATGTTTTTCATCTCGTTGTCTTTTTGTTTTATGTTATTAAACATAAGTGCTTGAACAGATAAACGTCTATGGATATTTTAGATTTCTAACTTTAGTAAATTCTTTCCAAGTTATTATTCTGTTATCCTCTTCGATGTTTTATTTTGATAATCATTTGCACTATTTCCAAGAACGGTCTGCTGTCTTTGATCCTGTTCAATGCTGGATAAGATAGAATCTCTTTGAGAATGCTGAAACTATAAATTTCGCATTTTTTTACTCCTGTTTCTTTCCAGAATCAATTGTTTTTTATTATATCTCTGTTGATGTTACAAACTCCATTGTCTTAAGTTCTGCTAAAATGTCTGGTGACCTTAGTGAGTCATTACTTGTACCTGTTATGCTTTGCCATAGTCGTTAACCTCTCATACCTTTCATGCTTGTACCATTTCGTAGTTTTGATGTAGTGAATTGTCACTGGCGTGATCCTTTCTCTTTTTAATCTCCTTTCCCTAGCTCATATGTCCACTGAATCTGCATTGCTACAGCAATCTTGGCTACAGTGAAAGAAACACCCATCTTTCACTGCTCATTTCAAGTGAAAAATGCCTTAGAACTTAGTATAGGCTGAACATATGCTAGCATATTATTAAAATGGGTTTCCTCTTTATCTGTGTGATCTGTTATTTCTTGAATAGGGGACTGGCTGCAGGTTTTGTATGCATGGATAATATTTGATTGGCTTTAAATGTACACTGAAGTAGGATGTTAGCAACTGGCTGGAAAGTCAATCAATACAAAGTACTCTCGGAGCACATTGCTATTTTACTCTCTTATTAGCTCTTTCTTTTAAAATATCTGTTGGAGGGGCCAGAGAGAGTATAGGGATGTTTGCCTTGCGAAACCATTGACTCCACTTCCATCTTCAGAACTGCATGTGGTCCTCAGAGCACCACATGGAGTGATTCCTGAGCACAGAACCAAGAGTAAGTCTTGACAGAGCAGGGTGTGCCCCATACCCCAATAAAATAACATAAATTAAAATATTTGTCAGAAATTTTACAATAGTCTTTGTTTTGCTTCTTTTGGGGGCATCATCGAACTATTCCACTTCCTTAATCGGCTGCTCTCTCGATTAATCAACGGATTGATTTGACTATGAGTCACACTATGTGCATGGAAGTGGGGTTAAGAATACCAAGGCATTACTGCCCTGGTTATGTAGTAAAGAATATATGAATTAATTCCTTGATAACTCCCATCCCACACTCCACTTTTGTACCCACTGTTTACTGACTCAACCTAGAGTCTTTCTCTTCTCTTCCATAAAGAAGGGTTCCCACCTGGGCGCAAGCTTCTGTGCTTCACATAGCTTAGTTCCAGCATTTCCTTGTTATAATCATCCCATCTCCTTCCCTTGCTTTCTGCAGCTTTCACATAAGAAAACCCTTTGTTGATTGGGATAAAGTATCAAGGAGATTTATCACATCATTGTTTATTTAATTAATGTGAATATCTGCTTTGTACATCCTAAAGAGGACCAAAAGAAGTAAAAAAAAAAAAAACGAGAGTCTTTCAGAGTATTTGGCTAGGGCAGAAATTAAATAATAATGGGGAAGGAGTAACAACATTTGAAGACAGTAAAAATAAATGAATGATACAAAATCAGTCATGAACTGAGGACTTCCAAACAACCGAGTTTGGCGAATAATGATTTGGGGGACCCTACCATCGAGAGACTCTCATTACCACGTTCCTAGTCCAACAGTGAGTCTGAAGCTTTCGGATGGGTACTGGTCACTCAACAGTCATGTCTAGTGATGATGGATCTAATGCTGAAATAGATGGGGTTTCTGGCTATGCTCAGGGCTGGCCTTGTTAACTATAAGTTCTAGATACCACCCTGTGCATATCAGCATTCAATTGTTGTGCAATAAATTGGTACAAAACTAACATTTTTTTTTATTAGTGAAACACCATGAGGTACGGTTGTAGACTTACAAACTTTCATGCTTGGGTTTCAGTTATGCAATGATCAAGTACCCATTCCTCCACCAGTGTCAATTCTCCACCACCAATGAACCCAGTAGCCCTCCCACCTCCCCAAGCCTCTTACCTCACCCCATCTCCGTGGCAGGTTGCTTGCCTGTTGCTTCCTCTTTCTTTTAGGGTCAAAAGTAACACTTTAAAGCAGCCTGAATTATTACATCAATATTCCATACATCAGGGATCTAGGCAAAGAATGGCTGGTTTTCCTCCTCTGGGTCTGGCATTCAAATGTTCACCAGATAGGGATCATATTTCACACACTGAGTCAGAGACGATTCAATTTCTAGATAATATTTTTAATTGGTAGAATTCAGTTCCCTATATGTGTAAAACTGAGGTCCGTGTTTATTACTGCCAGCCAGAAGCTGCTCTCTGCTCCTACACATTCTTCCTGCACATTCAAACAAGCAAAGCAAATAAGTCTGCTCATGCTTTCACGTTTTGACATTTTTGTTATTCATCTTTTAGTCCTGGAATTGAAGATCTCATGTGGTTAATAATTTGTGCTACTAATCTCCCTTTCAGTTAACAGAATCAACTCATCATCACAATTATATTCACAAATTCTATTTGCCAAATAACTTAATAGGAGAGATATCCTCTCATAGTTGAAGATTCCTCTTTACCTTTTGGTTAAAGGAGGAATTTGCATGTGGCAATGAGTTTTGAGGAAGCATCTTAGAATTCTGCCACCACATGGAGCCCCAGAAACTAAATTCCCCACTGATCCAGAACTAACAAGAAAATAACTTAAACAGCTTTTTCTTCTTCCTTTTCTCTATTCATACCTATCTTCATTAATTTCACATATATCTATTTAAACTACTTGGAAAAGAGATAAAAATGAGTCAAATTTACATATACATGGTGTTCTCTATAAACTAGATACTATAATGTGTATAAGATCACTTATCTTATTTATATATTAGTTCACTTACCTTACTCTCACAGCATCTCTGAATATTAACACCTCCATTTTTATGGGTGAGAAACCAGGAGATAAAACTACTTGCTCAAGGACATGCAAGTGAAGAAATGAGGCCATTTATCTAGGCAGAGGACTTTTACAGATAGTAGTGCAAGCCCTGAGTGGCGAGTTTAGAAAAGAATCACCCATTTTATTATCATATATGTCAGAGACAAGCTTGAGGATGCTCAGATTCCTTTGCCTGGCTTCGCTGGCCAACCTGTGCTAACCTGCAGATTAAGTGTCTAGATATCTAACTTTAGTTCCAGGGATTGCCCTACTAATCCATTCATCCTAGAAGGGAAAATTTCCATCTTTATCATCAAAGTGGCCAAAGGTCAGTGTCACAGCTCGAGGTTTAAAAGCATTGGTTAAATGCTCACCATTCTCAAAGTAGATGATCTAGAATATCCTGATGTATCCATTGCTGTTAAATCCCTCAATGGGAATAGTAACTCTCTCTGAAGATAATCAGAAGAACATTGATGAGTGGGTTGTTCTTGGATTAATTTCTTTCCTTTCTTTCTTTTTCTCTTTTACTGAGTCAAGAAGATTCAAGTAACAGGGGGAGAAAATACCTGACACCTTAAACCTTGGTAAAGGAAACATCATTGTTGCTATGGTAACTGTCTTAGTCCATTGGGGCTGCTCCAACAAAATACCACAGACTAGGAGGCTTAGAAACAACAGATTTATTTCCCACAGTTCCGGAGACTGGCAGTCTGACACCGGAGGGCCAGCACAGAGAGGTGTGGTTCCTTCTGTTGGTGCCAGCTCTTGTTGCTTCCTCACATATACAAAGAGAATCCTGTGGGTTCACCTTAATGAAAGCACTAATTCCTTTCCTGAGTATTAAACGCTCGGACCTTATGACCTCCGAATACCCTTTCATTGCACATTTAGATTTTCATGATTTTTTTAATGTATGGTGAGAACCTGAACATTCAGACCATGAAAGCAACTTCTAGGTGTGTTTTATTTATTCATGCCCTCACTTGAAAAAGAAATATTTATACTGGTTGTTTATACAAATGTGAAAAGGTGACAAAATAACATACATATTAAAAGTAAATTTTATCTATTAACTTCTTAATATTTTTATTGTTTTCTTGTTTGGGGGCCACAACTGGCAATGCTCAGGGGTTACTCATGGCTCTGAACTCAGGAATTACTCCTGGCAGCACTCAGGGGCCATATGGGATGCTGGGGATGATTGAACCCAGATCAGGAACATGCAAAGTAAATGCCCTACCTGCTGTGCTATTTCTCCAGCCCCCCATTTATTTTAATTTTTTTGCTTTTTGGGTCATACCTGGCAATGTTCAGGGGTTGCTCCTGGCTCTGCACTCAGGTGTTACTGCTAGCAGTGCTCGGGAGACCATATGGGATGTTCAGGATCGAACCTGGGTCGGCCTCATGCAAGGCAAACTCCCTGCCCACTGTACTATCATTTCGGCCCCGAGGCCCCAATTATTAATACATTTAAAACATCCTTTACTTTCCTCAAAATAATCTTCTTAGTTATAACTATAATGACCTCATTTTGTCAATGAAAAATATATCGGGCCTTACAATTTTCATTTCTGTTTTCATCCCTGACACTGTTTTTCTGGAAAGATAGCAAGACAGGTAAGGCTGAATGGTAGCACTGTAGCACTGTCCTCCCACTGTTCATCAATTTGCTTAATCGGGCACGAGTAATGTATCCACTGTGAGACTTGTTGTTACTGTTTTTGGCATACTGAATACATCATGGGTAGCTTGCCAGGCTTTGTTGTGCGGGCGCAATGCTCTCGATAGCTTGCTGGGATCTCCAAGAGGAGTGGAGGAATCAAACCCAGGGCCCCGGGTCAGCTGCGTGCAAGGCAAACACTCTACCCTCTGTGCTATCGCTCCAGAATGGTACCTAGAACAAAATTCAGTGTCCTGAGTCCCGCCAGGAATGATCTTTGAGCACTGAGCCAGAGGTAAGCCCTGAGCACAACAGGGTGTGGCACAAAAAAAAGGCAAACAAAGAAATTAAATTCCTGAGGCTCTGTATTCTTCCAAGCACCACTGGAAACAATTCTAAGCACAGAATCTAAAGTAGTCTCCAAATACCATCAAGTGTGTCTCTCCCCTTCCCAAGAAAAGAGAAAATATTAAGATAGTCAAAGGATTAAACTGATTTAAACCAGCTAAAGAGTAATGAATGAAGGTCTCAGATGCAGGTCTCTTTAATAATAATATCTACACTAAATACGAAGGAGTTTTGAGTGTAGGAAAATATGTACTATGAATAAGTATACCGTGCTATGGAAAAGACACAAATTGGATTTTTATCTCCCATTAAACGGTTAAGAAAATCAATCAAGAGTCATAGAGATAATACAGCAGGTAGAGAACCGATAGAGTATTTGCTTTGCAAGCTGCCAACTTTGGTTTGATTACCAGTATCCTATACAGTCCCCTGAGTACCCCCAAGAATTATACTAGAGCATAGAACCAGGGGTAATCCCTGAGCACTGCCAGGCATTTGGTCCCCAAATAAACAAACAATTAAAAAGAATTGCACTTCTGGGGTTGGCAAGATAGTATAGCAGCTAAGGAACTTGCCTTGCATGCAGCTGACCTGGGTTCAATCTCCATCATCCCATATGGTTCCTGGAGTCCTGCCAGGAGTGATCCTTGAGTACAGAACCAGAAATAACCCCTAGAATAGCCAAGTGTAGCCTTCAAACAAAGCAAGCCAACAAAATCCCCAAATCAACCAAAAATCCGCTCAGTCACTATTCTCAAAATATATTCATAGTATAAAACCAATTACTTAACTATTCTTGATAGTGACACAACAGAGAAAATTCCAGCATATTAATAAAAAGAAGCCTGTGTAACTATGCATAGAAGAGGTAATATTTTGATGGACATTTTTTTCTGGGTCGGGAACTTTGCTGCATTTACTTATTCTTACAATAAGCCTTACAATAAGCCTGTTACCCCAAGCAGTGCCCAGGAAACCCACCCCACCCCCTGTGGTAATTTTTGTAATAGTCTGCTAGTGGTGAGTACACATCTGGGAGGAAGGGTAAGAAGTCACCAAGGAAGTACACAGGTATCACTGTCACTGATTTTTCCCCACTACCCCAATCAGATTATGATTTGAGTATTATAATTGTCCTCATTTGGTTCATCCTAGCCAAGATAGCCATGGCCATATGACTTATAAGTAGTGATGATAAGATCTAAACTCAAACAACTACTTAGAATCACTGTGTTGTACTACTTCCAGCACTGGTTTTTTTTTAGTAGCCTTGTATTAGTGTTATAAGGCTGTTTCTTAGAGCAATATAACCGGGTATAATAGAGAAGTATACAACTGAATCATCCTTTAGATTATATAACATGCATTTTCAACCTAAACTCTCCATTCATAAGGGATGAATTCATTGATATCTTTGAGTAAATTTAAGGGAAACATTATCACATCCCTACAAATTACTGACTGCAAATACAACACTGAAAAGGAGCTATGAAAACAGTGATTATGGAGCTGGAGAGATAGTACAGAGGGTAGGGCATTTGCCTTGCATGTGGCCGAACTGAGTTCGACCCCTGCCATCCTGTATGGTCCCCTGAGCACTGCCAGCAGTAATTCCTGTGTGCAGAGCTAGGAGCAAACTCTGAGCATGGTCAGGTGTGACCCCCCCATGTTTCAATCCCCCGCAATAAGCCAAATAAAGAAAAGAGTGATTAAGAATTTGAGCTCCTTGCTTGCTCAGTAAGAAAGCAACGCAAAAGAAACCTGGGAAGCAGTATCTTTCCATTATCACATGGAATTCTTTGTTCCCTGAATTTAATGGGCTGTGCTTCTAAAAATATCACAGGCACATTTCTTTCTTGTAATGTCATTCAATTTCTTAATTTCTTCTCTTGGTTGGGGCAAAGAAACATTCTGAAAAGTATTAGAAACCATAATTACCTACTTTTGTATGGTTGGCTGGAAGAAACCATAATTAACCACTTTTGTAGGTTGTATGTTTTGTTGCCTAGATGTGAACCAAGTTATTCACCTTGTATACATCACCTTGATGCTAGCAAATTTGATCATAAACTATTTTTAGCTGTGTCAAAATGTCCGAGCACAGGAAAGATGAGCTAAATGCATGTTTTCAGATTAACTTTCTATAATATTATGGAAAGCATCTCTACTCAGGAAGTTGTACAAGGTACATTTTGAACCACTACTCTTATGTTTCTTTGAAAATCTGTAAGGCTGATATGGAATACAAATTATAACAGTTATCTCTAATTTTCTTACCCATCAACTCTTTTGGAAGATCATGTTAGCCAATAGGAAGACTATTTCTTTAGGCCAGAGGAATATTTCCGGAATAATCCCATCATTTCTTCTCCCTCTCATTTCAAAGTGAACATTTTATAAAACCCTATTTTCTTCTGATAACTAGTAATTATTTTATATTCACTAAAAATATTTGGTATTTTAAAGGAACTGTCATACTGCTCACTCGACAGCGAGAATGCAGGCAATTAAGAACACTGTTGAGGGCCACCATCACACTGTTCGATGCCACTTAACCTTTAAGAGTCAATAATCTGATAACCAGATTTGAGAAGGCAGGGAGTAGCTTTTTCTAGCCACTTAGTTCATAGAACATTTTTCTGCTGCAATAAATATTTCAAATATTACACTGT
>JAOXYA010110630.1:0-10665 GCA_028565675.1 Sorex palustris | reverse complement strand
ATGAACATAACTCTGTGTATGTATTCCTCTCAGAAGTGTACGAGATCCTTGGGAGCATGTGATTGTCAGTTACTCCAAAGATGTATTCCCAGGAAAGGTCCTGGGAAGCCTAAGACTTTAAGAGTGAGTTCAGGGACTGGATTGATAGTACAGTGAGTAGGGAATTTGCCTTGCATGTGGCCGACCTGGGTTCAATTCCCCGGCATCCCATATGGTCCTCCAAGCACCGCCAGGAGTAATTCCTGAGTGCAGAGCCGTAAGTAACCCCTGAGAATCTCTGGGTATGACTCAAATAGCAAAAATTAATTAATTAATTAATTAATTAAGAGTGAGTTCAGCCCCATCCCAGAATTTAGTTTCTCACATGAGGCTCAAGGTAAGCCATGAATTCATCTTAGTCTTTACTAGTAATAAAGGTGATATTTTTATTTTTAATGTACTGATTTGTCTTTTGCCTCATTTCTTAATTTGCTCTGAATTCAGGTGAATAACAGGGCTACTATTTACTATATTCTCTAAAAGACACATATCATGACCTTAGCAAAGCCTTGAGAAAGACATTTTTGTTCATTTTACAGATGCAAAATTGAAGATAGAGGATTAAGAAATTCAGTCAACTGCAAATTCATTCAAACTTATCCATATTAACTCTGAAACAAATGTGATTCAAGATTTAACATTGTTTCAAGGAGGTGGCATTAGTCCCCCTGCTGACTGCTGGGGGGAAATGTGAAAGAACTATGGGGTCTTTCAGAGATGAAGAAAGCAACTTAAGTCTCAAACTCACATAACCAATTATTACCAAAGGATATACTTGGCATCATGATGGCATCAGTGGAATTTGCCTTTTCTTTGAGACTTTCAACTTTTTTATTATCTTCCCTGCAATGCCTTCTTTCTTCACAGTCTGATGAATTGGACTATTGTGCACTATTTTTGAAGTAAGCATGTATTTTGTCTTTTTCTTCAATCCATAAATATTCATAGGCATCTAATTTGGAGATGGGGGAGGTGGGGTCTAGAATTCATCCTTTGCCTCTCTCCTGGTTTCTCATAGCTGTGGGCAGTCCTCGGCATGCTCTTTGTTTCCTGACTTGTGGCTACATAACTCTTGTTTCTGCCGTGGCATACAGAGTTTACAAAGCTAATCATGGCCGGGTTTCAGTCATACAGTCTTCCAAAACTCATCCTTCGACCAGTGTATTTTTCCCATCACCAATGTCCCCAGTTTCCTTCCCTCCAGCCCTCCCCAGCCTATCTCTATGGCAGACACTTTCTTTCCCTCCCTCCCTCTATCTTCCCTCTCTCTCCCTCCCTCTCTCTCTCTCGCGCTCTCTCTCTCTCTCTCTCTCTCTCTCTCTCTCTCTCTCTCTCTCTCTCTCTATCACTCCCCCCTTTGGAGCATTATGGTTTGCAATACAGGTACTAAGAAGTTATCATGTTTGTTCCTCTCGGCACACAATTCTTATCCTTCCTCCCTATGTTTTATATGTCTCATTTTCCTTCTGCCTTGTTCTTTTAAGAAAAGAACACTGCAGCTGGAGCCCACCCCTAAGTCCAGCGTGATCCTATATTGAGATCCTTAATTAAACCTAAAAAATATTCTTTTAAAAAAGAAGTCATATTTACAGGTTCTGTGAGGTAGAATAAAAGTATTTTTTTTCTTTTAATGTAGGAGTATTGCTATTTATTCAGCCATTGATTAGGCTGATTGAATTGGGCATGAACTCTATCTACATTTTTTTAATAAATTTATTTATTGAATCACTGTGAGAGCAGTTACAAAGTTTTCAGGTTTAAGTCTCAATCATACAATGATGAAACTCCCTTCCCTTCACCAGTGCCCGTTTTCCACTACCAAAAACCCCAGTATATCTCCCAACCCACACCCTCCCCTTACCTGTGGGACAGATGATTTCCACATTATTTTCTCTCTACTTTGATTACATTCAATATTTCAAAACAAGACCCACCATTGTTATTTGGGATTTCCCCCCAATACTCAGATCTGCTGAAAAGGCAACCATAAACAATTTGTTTTCTATTGCTGGTTATGAATAACATATGATGTCATGTGGCCACAGTAGTGGCCGTGTGATTTTGGAATTCCGAAATTTTAACAATTAAATCTGGAGGGATTTCTTCCAAAACCTCCTGGGTTCCAAGATTTGTTCCTGAGTCTCTTGGATCATGGCCGTTTTAAGCAGCTTGATCAGGAGCCAGAGAGGTCGTTTGCCTGCAGCAACTCAGGGTCTCATTGGGTGGGGAGGAAAGGGACAGCTCCACCCCCATCCTGTGAGGCCCTGCATGTCTTTCACTGCAGGCTCAAACCTGACTGATCAATGGCCTCTGGAGGATGGCGGCCACCGAGCCACCAAGAGGGAGCAGGCAGAGGAACAGCACCCTATCCCCCCTGAGGTGGCCTGGCGCCCATAACCTACTGCAGGAACCAGACACATTTCTGTCGAAAGCCTCTTGTGTTCCAAGATTTGTTTCTGAGTCTCTGGGATCATGGCCATTAAGCAGTTTGATCAGGAACCAGAGAGGCCTTGCCTCCAATTATATAGCTGAGCTGGTGGTGGTTTGTGGGTGTGTCTCCCACATACCTAACTTTTTGGCCATTTACTTTCTTGGCAAACTTGGCCCCAAGTTGTTGGGGTCTGGTCAAAGGCACAGCAGCAATTTTGGGGTATCTAGAAGTCTGAAGGCACCGTTAGGCTGCTGAGCACCTGAACTCTTTATAGCCACTTGTCACTTGTCATCATATTGATCATCGATTTGCTCAAGTGGGTGCCAGTAATGACTCCATTTGTCCCTGTCATGTGCTAGCGTAGCCCAGTGGCATATTGGGGGCTCTTTCAGAGTCAGGGTAACGAGGTCCTTATTGTTACTGTTTTTGGCATATCGAATACGCCACGGGTAGCTTGCCAGGCTCTTTATAGTATGTTCCAAAATAGTCCTGGCATTATTTTTCCTCACAAATTGTTGCTGTTTTTGTTACATTTATTTTGGAATTTGGATTTTTGTTGTTTTGGTTTGGGTTTTGTGTTTATTTGTTTAGTTGGTGCTTGGGGCCAACTTTTGGCTCAGTGCTTAAGAGGACCATTCAATGCTGGGGGTAGAACCTGGGGCTCCTGCATGCTACTCAGTGCTCCAGCCCACTGAACTATCGCCCTGGTCCCATATTGTTACCATGTTCATCTATCTCTTCTTCCCATAAACTTGGGGGAATCCCACACCCTGTGCTGGAGACTGAAGGGGGCTCTGGCCCCTGGGCCCCTGCAGCCTCCCCCATCTCTAGAGACTGGGGCACTGGTTGTTTCCTAATGATTCAGCACACGCCTTAGCTGGAGCCCTTCACGCTGAAGGCTGTGTCCTGCTTTCAGAGTTCCTGGGAGAGTGGGCTTCCACACCCCCAGCTGTCAGGAGAGTTGCCCTTGGCAGCATGCAGCTGCTTCCTTGTCTGACAACTGTCCTAAATTATCTCCCCAAGGCTCCCAAAGACTGTCCAGTAGAAACCAGTTCCCTTGCCTCAATTCAAGCCCACCCCCCAGGGACACCTCAGGCTTCAGTTGCTGCTGTGTCCTGTTCAGCTTCTTCCTCCTACTAAGTCTTACTATCCTCACTCCCTTGTAGGGGCTGTTTCTAGTACTTTCCATGGTATACTGTTCCTCCCACTCCCCCAACTTTATTGAGGAATAATTGACAAATAAAATGTAACTGCACCAAGGCCAGAGCAATAGTACAGTGGGGAAGGTACTTGCCATCCACGCAGCCAACCCTGGTTTGATCCCTGGCATCCCACATGGTCACCTGGCCCCGTCAGGTGTGAGCGCTGAGAGCAGAGCCAGGAGTAAGCCCTTAGTAAGCCAGGAGTAAGCCCTTGGGCTGTGGCCCAAACACCATCATCCTCACCCTCCCCCCCCCCCCCGCAAAAAAAAAAACCCAAGTTCAAAGCACAATGCTCAGGGGTAGAGTACTGGATTTTCATGCCTACGGTGCTGGATTCGAACCCAGCAGGAGAAGGAGAAAGAGGAAAAAGGAATAAAAGAGGAAGACAAGAGATGGTAGTAGGGATGTAATTCAAGTGGCAGGGCACATGTAAGTATAAGCAACGTGGGGAACAGTTGGCAGGAACTGGATTCAGACAAAAGTCACCCTAAGCACTGCCAGGGGTACCCCTACACCACCCCCGCAACAGAAGACAACTAGACTCTTATTTGTCATTGATTTGTGATACTACTTTCTAGACCTGTATACTCTTTTTGTGGCCTTTCATCAAATAGTAAATTTCAAAACATCGCATTCACCTTCTTTTAATGCAATCACATCTACCTTCTTTCTAGATAATTTCTTCTAAATGAAAGCCCCTTCTCAAATATACAACAGGTGTTTGATTAATACTCGACTGTATTTTCTTCTAGTTTTCTCCTGATTGCATTTTACTTTTAAAACATTTCAGGGGCCAGAGCGATAGTACAATGGAGAAGGTATATCCCCTATGGTCCTCCAGCACTTCCAGGAGTAGTTCCTGAGCACAGAGCCAGGAGTGACCCTTGAACATCGCTGGGTGTGACCCAAAAAGCAAACAAACAGTTTAACTCCTACTTCAAATGAAATTTATTTTAGAGAAAAATTTGAAGTAAATGCAATTTTCTGTCCTTCTTCCTTTTTCACTTGAAGCATCTCCTTTACATCTTATTAATTTTGTTTCTTGTTTTCTTTTTGTTTCTGAGTCACACTCAGCAGTGCTCAGGCTCTATAACCAGTTTAGTGATCTTCAAGGATCACTCCTGGCAGTTCTCGGGGACTGTGCAGTGCAGAGGATTAACCCTGGACCTTCTGCATGCAGAGCATGGGCTCCAGCTTGCTGAGTTGACTTTCTGGCCCCATCATTCTAGTATAGGGATTAAGATGTGTGCCTTGCATGTGGTCAGTTCAAATTTGATCCCTGGTACTTCATGGTCCCTCAAGCACTGTCAGGAGTGACACCTGACCACAGAGCCAGAAATGACCCTTTAACGTCACCAGTAAGTCCCCCAAACAAAAGCCTATATGCTCCTTTATGTGGTTTTGTTTTTGTTGTAGAGCCACACCAAGCAGTGCTAAGAGGCTATGACCAACTCTGCATGGGAGTCACTCCTGGCAGGATTTGGAGGACTCTACGCATATCAGGAACAGAACCTGGGCCCCCTGCATGCAAAATGTGTGCTCTCACCTGCACAGCTATCACTCTGGCATCTGGAGCCTGTTCTCACCATACTCTGCAGCTGGAAGGAGATCATTTATGAATCTCCTTGGAAATCATTTCTGTCACTGTCACTGTCACTGTCATCCCATTGTTCATCAATTTACTCAAGCAGGCACCAGTAATGTCTCTATTCGTCCCAGCCCTGAGATTTTAGCAGCCTCTCCTTACTCATCTTTCCAATGATTGGAGGCTCTTTCAGGGTCAGGAGAATGAGACCTGTTATAGTTACTGGTTTTGGCATATCGAATATGCCATGGGGAGCTTGCCAGGCTCTGCCCGTGTGGGCAGGCTACTCTCGGTAGCTTACCGGGCTCTCCAAGAGGCAAATATATAGAGACTATAAAAAGCACCACGCGGCCGCATTTGCAGCCGCACGACATCTTATTATGACATCTTATCTCATTCCTTCTTTGGACAAACTTGCAGGCTACCGAATATAGCCTGCCCACACGGCAGAGTCTGGGAAACTCCCCATGGCGTACCAAATATGCCAAATACCAGTAACAATGATGGGTCTCATTCTCCTAAAGAGCCTTGAATATAATCTCAGGGCTAGGATGAAAGAGACGTTACCGGGGCCTGCTCGAGGCAATCGACGAATAACAGGATGATTTGTGATTTGTGATTAGTTGCCTACTGTCTGAACTCCATCAAACATGGTGTGGTAATTATGGAAGATGGATAGAAAGTGTCTTATGATGTGTCCAGAAAGCGGCCTGGAGAGTGGCAGCGGTTGGGCAGTGGAGGTCGGCTGCCAGGGCTAGGTCCCTTGGGACGGGGAGGGCTCTCACCTGTCCCCCTCTGGGGTGCCCTGAGTGAAAACAGCCAGGTGCAGAGGGGAAATCATTTCTACCACTTGGAAATGATTTTTAATGCAATGAAAAATTTTCTTCCTGAACATGGGCTTTTCAAGGGTTCTTTGTCCAGTTGATTAAGAATTTCAGCCTCTTCTCCTCTTTGGAATGGCCACATCTCCCTTCAGCATTCACAGCACATTATTGTGCTTAAGAATAGACAAGTCCTAAAAAAAAAAATAGACAAGTCCTAACACTGGTCTTCTTTTACTTTCTGAGAAACTGCCTCGTACACTAGTGAACTGGCCAATTTGCTCCCAAATACTGAATGCCACTTTGTATTCAATTCAGATTTAACTATGTTTATTTGCAAATTGCCAGGACACATTTATGGTTACCTGACTTAACGAAATCAAATGCTGTAAATGCAAGAGCAAAAAGTACATTCCATTAAAATCAGGATTTTATTGTCTGAAAAGCTCACGTTTCGGTTTCCCAAGTGAATACCCTTTCAATACACCCTCAACACTCACGCTTTGCCACGCAGGTATGAGACTTATTTCAAAACTTTCAATGTATTTTATGCCAACCCAGAAGTTTTTATTCAAATCCTTCTGCAGAGCTCTGGTCAACAGGTACGTTTTCCCTGACCCATTTTTCCCCTCATAAATGTTCATGAGTAATCGAGTTACAACTTTTCCCAAACTAGAATTCCCGAACTTATCTGAATGGAATTTGCATATTCAAAATGTAGGTGTGGGAGAAATAGTCCAGCGGGCAGGGCACTTGTCTTGCACGCATCTGACCCAGTCAGCATTGCCTAGAGCCCCTCAAGTCCCATCAGGAGTGAGAACAGGCGGATATGGCTCAAAACACATCCCCCAAAATAAAATTAAAATAAGTTTTTAAAAGCCCTTTGAGGGGCTGGAGTAATAGCACAGAGGTAGGGCGTTTGCCTTGCACGAGGCCAACTCGAGTTCGATTACCAGCATCCCATATGGTCCCCTGTGCACCACCAGGGGTAATTCCTGAGCGCAGAGCCAGGAGTAACCCCTGTGCATCACCAGGTGTGACCCAAAAAGAAAAAAAAAGCCCTTTGTGTGGTGTAAGCCAGTATTTCTCAACCTTCCTCTGCCAGCCTCCTTCCGGTCTTGTTTCCTTCCTGTGACCCAGTCTCATGCAGTGGTTCTGCCATAATGTGATCTTCACCTAGAACCCTCTTGGACTATCCCAGGACACAGCCCCTACCCCCCACCGCCGCCCCCCCCCCGCAGGGGCCACCCGGCTCCTGGCTGAGGAACTGGTCTAAACAGCGTTCAAAGTAAAGATCTTAAGCTTCCACAGCGTGCCCTCCACTCTCCGCATTGAGCACCCTTCTGCCCGCCGCCGGCTGTTCTGGAGCAGGCAGGAGCACCCGGAGGAGGCTGGAGTGGTGGGCAGCCTCAGCAAGACTTTGCTGCTTTTGCCCACTCCACAGGGCTCTTTCTCAGAATGGTGGGCAGCGGGTGCTGGGGCACCCTACAGTCAGGCTCACAGGACATCCAGCCTCCAGCACTGACCCCCACACTGAGGGCCCCTCTGGGACCTGGCTCCGTGGTCCAGCCTCACACCCAGACTTCTCCAGATAGGAATTCACTAGGCAAACGTGTTCTCTTCCTATGAGTCCCACAGGGCTTTCTCCCAATGCTGTTTCTGTCCTTTTATTTATTTATTTTGGAGGCTTTCGGCCACACCTGGCAGTGCTCAGTGTTTAGTCCTGGCTCTGAACTCAGGGATCACTCCTAGCAGGCCTGAGAAACTATACAAGATGCTGGACATGAAACCTGGGTCTGCCACGTTTAAGCTAAGCACCCTACCCACTGCACTATAGCCTGGGCCCCTCTCGAATATCTATGCTTAAAATTACACATAACTACACAATAAATACACTGCAATTTTTATTGTTTTATTGTTTCCCTCTTTGGGTCTTTGTAGGGACTAAAATCTCCAACCCAACTCCCTCTGACATGTGAACTCACTATGATAAAAAATATATATATATATATACATATTGAATCTTCTGCAACCTCAAGAGACATGACCTCTGTCCCCAATTCAACATTGGCAGGAATCAGGCCAAAGCACCCTCCCCTGACTCCTGAGCAATCCACCCACATGCTGCTTATGCTATTAATGTATTTCCACTTATAAACACACTCTCACTTCTTCCCACATCATCTGCTCTTTCTACCATGGATGAGTGAATGTATGGAACAAGAACCTGGAGTAGTGGTCTCCCACACCCACGAATGACTGTGAGTAGCCTCTGTACCCAGTTTGAGAAGTGGGTGAAAGCCACACTCAGAAATAACCTGAGAAATCTTAGTTGAGACACTAGAACTACTTCCTGGAAATCTTTCTGCACATTTTCCAGCAGTCCTGCTGAAGAACAGAGCTCCATGCAGAGTCTCTGACAAGGCCTTCACTCAGGCACCTTCTCTCAGAACTCAGGCTCAGCAGTTACTTCATGATACATCTGAAGTCGCACTTCTTACATATTTAGTGTTGGAGAACCTCTCAGACCTGACTCTTTTTTTTTTTTTTTTTTGCCTGAGGAGCAAATTCAGCAGTATGGCCAAAAGTCAGGGACCAGTTCCTCAAGAGATTGCTCAGGTCCTAGGGCAGGACAAAACATTCAGGTCATTCAGCAGTTTCTCGCCCTGGGTGGAAATCCCCACCAAAATAAATCACTTAAAGACTCAAATAAAGACTCTCAATAGCTTTGTACTATGGTGGAAACTGCTAGTAGTCAATTACCTCTTTCTTACTGATAAAAGGTAGATCAAGCTTATAGTTGCCTAGCTAGAGACTACATTTCCCACATACCCAGGAAGGTTAGGTTTGGCCAAGTGACTAAATGATTAAGTGACTAGGCAATGAGCAACTTCCGTCTCTTTGCTTGAAAGGAAGTTGCATATCTTGAACTTCTGCTCTTTGTCCTCCCTTAAGTTGGAAAATCAAAGTGGCCAGCTTGGACCAGGCATTTAGCCAGTTCTTAGTTTGACCATTTCATTGTGGTTAGACTCATTTCATAGTCATTTTGATTGAACAATGGGGCCTTAGAACATTTTGTGCTATGAGCCACTCTAAGAGGTTTCACTCTGGTGAAAACTCTAGATCCTTTTTAGGGGGAAAAAAAAGTTTTTAAGAGCATAAAATAAGACACACACACACACACGCACACATGCACACATGCACACACACATGCACACCAAGGGTCATAGGGAGAAGCCAACAGGCTGTAGCACATGCTTTATGTGCAAGAATTCCAAGGATTGGAAGGAGTGGCCTGGTGTTGCTATGTAGTTAATACTAGGAAGTACTCGGATTACCAAATAATGCAGAAATCCTTCAACCAAACCCTTCAGTTTTTTGAGAAACATACATCCAAAAATGTCCCCAGAGGTCCAGCAGACACCCTCTGAGGATGTGGTGATGGATTGCTGGAGGTCAACATGGAGCTGTGGGTGTAGACTCTGTCAGCACTAACTGCCCAGGCTGGAGGGGTGCTTCATGGGTTGAATGCGCACCAACCACGGGGCCCCTGGGAGCAACTCCCAGGCACAGAGCTTGACTGAGTCATTGAGCACTCCTAGGTATGACCCTACTCAAACAGAAATAAACAAAACCCCACAGAGTGATTTAAGGACTATACTCCCTAATATTTGTGAGGATGTGGGTGAGCCAGACCACACACATTGCTTTCAGAAACAGTATCATCACATTCAACCACTTTGAAGATTAGTTTAGTACAAGCTACTGGTGGGGTGAGGGAAGTAAAAAGAGAGGGAGGGAGACAGAGACAGAGACACAGAGAGAGACACACACAGAGATAGAGATAATAGGCCCTAAATGAAGTCACTTGTGTTCAATTCCCATGTCACCAATTAGAAATTAGTACCCAACTTAATTGCAGTTTGAGCTTGTCCCAGGAACATGGCCTTTAACTGGGTAATCTGGAATTTTCTGATCACTACTAACAAAATAAACCACGCAATAATCCTTACTGTTCCCCAGAGAAAGTGAAGGTAACCTAGCCTGAAACACTCACTCTTCTTACCTCAGTTCCCATCTTCCATTTTTTTTGTGTTTCTTCTGAACACCTTTCTGTGTAGTAGCTGATCCACAAATCATTGAATATGACCAATCAGTTCTTCAAATTTATTCACACTATTATAGTATCACATAGGTGTAATCTATGACAATCCCACTCATATAATTATCCACAAGAGATGTTAAGTACATATGTCTAGATATACACAGTAGGACCACAGTAGCTTACACAGTCAGCTCAGATAGAAGCTCTTAAATTCCAGGATCTGACACTTGCAGACTTTTTTTCCTTTTTTTAGTTTAGTCACTACGAGATACACAGTTACAAAGTTGTTCATGATTGGGTTTCAGTCAAACACTGTTCCAACACCCTTTTCTCCACCAGTGTGCATTTTCCAACACCAGTGTTCCCAGTTTCTCTCCTGCCATCTCCCCCAGCCTGCCACTAGGGCAGGCATTCTCTCTCTCTCTCTCTCTCTCTCTCTCTCTCTCTCTCTCTCTCTCTCTCTCTCTCTCTCTCTCTTTTTT
>JAOXYA010110610.1:0-10666 GCA_028565675.1 Sorex palustris | reverse complement strand
AGGGAGGGAGGGAGTGTCTTCTCTGGCTAGGAAACACTTCCAGTGAGTCTGATGCTGGGCTGGCCTCCCAACAGAGGGGCTGCCTTCTAAACAGAGCTCACCACCTCTAGTTGAGCCTTATTAAAGCTTGGTCTGGGCTTCTCAAACCCAGCTCCTCCTCCTCTCTCTGAAGGTATATCTCACTTGTCTGGATGTTTGCTTGTCTATTTTCACTATAAAGAAGCCTGTGTTTTTTCTCAAACATGTACTTCTCCTTCTCTTTCCCCTCACATCGTTCTAAATAAGTTTCAATAAAACCTATATAGCTTCACACACACACGAAAAAACCCCTCAGTTCAGGGGCCAGAGTACAGTAAGAAGGGTGTTGGCCTTGCACGTGGTTGACCTGGGTTTGATCCCAGCATCCTATATAGTGCCCAGAGCACCACCAGAAGGGATCCTTGAGTGCAGATCCAGAAGTAAACCATGAGCACAGTCGGGTGTGACCAAAAAAAAAAAAAAAAAAAACCACAAACACTGTCCTCCGGTTGTTCATCAATTTGCTAGAGCAGGTGCAGTAACACTTCCATTGTGAGACTTGTTACTGTGTTTGGCATATTGAATACACGGGTAGTTTGCCAGGCTCTGCCTTGCAGGCGAGATACTCTCGGTAGCTTGCCGGGCTCTCTGAGAGGGGCAGAGGAGACCAAAATAAAGTTGTTAGCCTTATTTCCACCTGGCAAGGGAACTCACCTGGGCTGTACAAAATGGAAACATCAAGAGACACAAAGGTCTAATTGAGACTCTCAAGGACCAACGGAGCCAAAGGGATAGTTTACTGGATAAGGTGCTTGCCTAGTTCACGGCTGACCTGGGTTTGAATCTGCACACTGTGTATGGTCCCAGAGACCACGTCAGAAGCATACCCGAACTCCTTCAGGTGTGACCCCCAAACCCAAAGAAGGTTCTGGGGAACTTGGTGTCACATGAGCATGGAAACCGTGGTGAGGGAAATTCTGCTAGGGGATATCCAGCCCATCTAATAACAGAGGAAAGAGGAGCAGGACCTGCAGGATCCCCCAAACTCTGTGCAGATCCCAAAGCTGCCCTGCCAGGAAGGACCCTCGCCCCACCCCATTAACTGACTGATTGGACAGTGGGATTAGGAAACTTCCTGTCCCATCTTTCTTTTCCTACCTTTCAAGTCCCTGGATTAGGGCAAAATGAACGAGGTGTTCATCTCAGGCAAAAAGTTTAACAGCACACCAAAACATACTAATCAAAATATACGTTGTCTGATAAATATTTTAAAAATATTAACAGGGCAAGAGAGACAGTGCGAGATGAAGGCATATGTGCAGCAGGCCTGAGTCTGATCCTGGCATGGCGGATGGTCTTTGGAGCCCACTGAAAGGGAGTAAGAGCACAGAGCCAAGAGAGGCCCCAACCCAAAGTTAGACAAACAAATCTGAATACCTCCAAAAGGACTGTGGTGAATTTACCAAAATCTTAAATAGAGACCAGGAGCAGGGAGAAGGTAAAGTCTGAGCACGTGCTGTGCATGTGGGAGACAGCTCTGTCCATGGCACCCAAGGTCCCTTCACAGCATCCAAAACACAAAGACCAAAAGGAGAACAAGGACAGGGCCCACCACCGTTATGTGGAGCCATGCATAGCATAAGGTAAAAGGGAAATGCAAATCCATATGTAGATATTGGTAAACACTGGGAAGGGGTGGGGGAAGGGGAAGGTTCTAGCCACACAGCACCCTGCTCAAGACCCTCTTGGCAGGACTCAGGGGATGAGACAAGGCAAAGGGATGGAACTAGGGCTGGTCAAATGCAAGACCAGCATCTTAATCCCTGTACTGTCTCTTGTCCTTAATAGCAGAATGGGCTATGCTCCTGTTTTCAGGATGGAGACTGGGGTTCAATTCCCAGCACCACATGGGCCCTATAGCACAGAGCTGGGCATAGCCCATGAGCACTGCTAGGTGTGCTTACTCCCCAAAAAAGTGACCTTTGAGAGCTTAGGTCACACCTTGTGATCTCAGGGGTTATCTTTTCTCTATGCTTAAAAGTGAGCCTGGTAGTTCTTGAGGAGTGCTTGACCTTCTGCAGTGCTAGGAATGGAATCTGGGCTCTTACAAAGTATGAGCTCCAATCTTCTGAGCTATTTCCCTGCCTCTCTCAAGCTTTGTTTCTCTATACTCCATCTATGAATAAGAACACCCAGAATCTGTTCTCCTTCTGACTTAATTCACTTAATAGGACAGCCTCTAGTTGTATCCAAGTTGTAGCAAAATGCAAGATTTCATCTTTTCCTATAGCTGAGTTGTATTTATTGTACATATAAATGATTTCTTTATCCACTCATCTGTTAATTGGGCACCTGGGCTGTTTCCAGATTTTGGCTATTGTAAATAACACTGCAGTAAATGCAGGAACCTTCTCTGGGTAGTACGGAAAGAAAACAGATGTCTTCCTCTTTTTTAATTTTATCTTATTCTTTATTTTTTGGTCCACAGCCAATGATGCTCAGGGCTTACTGCTGGCTCTGCACTTAAGGATCACTCCTGGAGATGTCAGGGAATCATATGAGGTGCTGGGGAACAAATCTGGGTGGCCACTTGCAAGGCAAGTGTTCTACCCGCTGTTCTATCTCTCCAGCAGGAATGTCTTTCTATTTTAGTCATAGTTTATTTTTCAGTGCAGACAATTTTTAATTTGACGTAGTCAAATATATATTTTTTGCTATAAGTTTCTTTGCCAAGGAAGTCAAATTGAAGCCACTTCTGAAGTCATTATCATGAAGTTCTGCCTATTTTCCTAAATGCTTTTTTGGGGGGCGAGGGGAGGCAGATGAGGAGGTGCAGGGTGGGGAATGAGGCAGGTGGGGGGGGTACAGGGTGGGAAACGAGTCACACTCAGAGGTGCTCAGTGCTTACTCCTGGCTCTGCACTTCAGGGATCTCTCCTGACAATGCTTGGGGAGAAGCATATGAGGTGGAGTGTTTGAGCCCAGGTCGGCACCATGCAAATTAAGCACCCTTTCTGCTACATTATCTCTCTAACCCCATGTCTTTCTCCTTTTGTTGATGTGATATGTTGTATTAGTTGACTTAAGTGTACTGAACCATCCTTGATGGCTGAATAAATCCACTTGATGGGGTATGACCTCTTTAATTCTGTTATGGACTATTAAATTCAATTCAGGAAGATACTGTTGAGGATCTCTGCATATATGTCCATCAGGAATATTGGTCTGTAATTTTGTTTTTTGTGTTGTTTTGGCCTCAAGGTAATATTGGCCTCTCAGACTCTGGAAGAATTTCTGTTTCTTCAACTTTCCAAAAGAGCTTAAAGAAAAGTAGTAGGTTCTCTCTGAAGGATTAGGAGAATGCCCTAATGAATCCATCTGTACTGATGATTTTATTTTGGGGTAGACTTTTGACTACAGCTTCAATACTATCAGTCTAATTCAGGTTTCTTGCTTCCTCCTGATTCAGAATTGGGAGGTTGTAAAATTCCAAATATTTACCCATTTCTTCCAGGTTTTCCAATTCAAGTATATAACATTGTTCATAGCAATCTCCACAATCTTTTCTATTTCTGGGGTACCTGTTAGAACTTCTCCTCTTTCATTTATGATCCAATTTATAAGTTTTTTGTTTATCCAATGTATTTGTCTTCATGAGTATAGCTAAGACTTCCCTGGCTTTAATGGAAGAAAACTTCAAGCACTGGACCCTAATCCCACACCTCAAACTAGAGATGAAGAAAATCCTGCTTTGGCCCTTCCCCCTTCTCATCACATCACAGTCCCCTCTAACTTTGGACTCACGAAGGATCCAGGGACAAGGGTCAATTCCCATCAGTTGGGATTTGCTAGTTGAAAAGGTTTCAAGTCCCACCTCTGGTTTGAAAACAGAGATTTCTGGGCCCACAAGTGTATATGATAATCTGCATTTTTTGTTTGTTTGTGGGCTATACCTGGCAGTGCTCGAGCTTACTCCTGGCTCTGCACTCAGGGGGTCACTCCTGGTGGGGCTCGACCCCATACAGGGTACTGGGAATCGAACTCCAGACAAGTACATGCAAGATAAGAGCCTTACCTGCTGCTGGACTATCGCTCCAACCTGGTAATTTACATTTCTAACCAGTTCCCTAGTGCTGACGGTGAAGCTGCATGTAGGTAGCTAAACCCTTCTAAGGATTATAGGTCCCAAACAACGGACATTGGGTGTCCCAACACCACTTGGGCATCAGTGGCAGTGCACACTCTGCCTGTTTCTCTCCCCTTTAAGGTTCAGTGCACCCTGTTCCTTATGGTGACTCACGGAGGGGAGGGAGAGGAGAGCCGCTTTTGTACTGCATAAAGGTGATAAAAGAAGCCAAAGTGAGAAAAAAATATTCCCCCCACCCAGCCCCTGAACTGGGTGGCTTCTGTTTCCCTTTTGGCCTGCGCCAAGAGCGCATATTCTGCACCCGGTGCTGCTGACCGTGACAGCAAGAGCCCAGCCACTCAAGTAAGACAATGCCTGCACTCAATTCCACACATACTAGAAGAACTGTCAGCGCCTAAGAAGCTCCTTCCTACGCCCCATCACGAGGCACACGATAGTGCTCGGGAAAGACATGCTGAGGGTCGTGGGGTACTGGCCTTCCAGCTGCAGCCAGCTTCCACCTTCTTAGCGGCTCAAACAACAAACCCGACTCCAACCACAGCCCACTGTGGAACAGAAAGCCACCGGCTGGTCCTTTGAATAATGATGGGAAATAGCACAGTAGTTTCAGAACATCTTCATGGAGAAACCAGAAAGCATTGATGCCAGGCTTTAGCAACTGCCAGGTTCCTAGAAATAGACATTTCTGACCTTCAGGCCACCCCCAATGGTGACCTTAAAAGGTGACCTGGAAGCTGTTGCACTGCTTCACCTGCCCCTTTCCGAAGAGGGGTCTGCCAGGAATGAGTCCGGTGTGTTCAGGCTCACCCACCCCTCCCTTCCCTCCTCACTTGTTGGGTCTACAGACAAAGCAAGTAAAACGCTTGGACATGAACATAGATTTCTTCGATAGCGGGTAGGGGAGTGATGACGGTGGTTTGGGCCACATCTGGCTGTGCTCGGGGCTTACTCCTATCTTTATGCTCAGGTATCACCCCTGGCAGGGCTCCACATGTGGCACTCGGGGATCTCTCTTGGCTATCACTTGATCAAACCCAGGATCAAACCCAGGCTGGCTGCAAGCAAGACAAGAGGAACCCAAAACTGCTGTACATCAGAAATCAAAATTAGATTTTGATGGGGCTGGAGAGATGGTACAGCAGGTGGGGGCTTGTTTTGCACGCGGCTGGCCCAGGTTCAATCCCCGGCACTGTCCGTAATCCCTGGAGCACCACTAGGAGTGACTGCTAAGTACAAAGTTGGGACTAAACCCTGAGCATTGCTGCACTGCCAGGTGTGTCCTCCCCCACCCCCCAAAAATGTTAGATTTCTGAGACCACCTTTGTACTGACAACCCAGGGGAGGAGAGGTGGGTATAACCAGGGTTGAAGAATGGGCAAAGCAGAAACAAAGATGGAAAAGGAGAGAGCAGCCCCTGAGGACACACCCTCTCTACCAGGGCTATTCTGACTTGCAATCTGCACCTCATGCAGCTGCCCTGACTTCCTAGAGTTCCCCCCTCCCAAGCCCTCAGGGGACAGAAAGGCATTTTGGACAAGTGGGAGTGATGTCACACACCTTAGTTCTTGCTCTTTTCTGGAAGGAGAAACCAGAGCTAAAAAATGTACCTGCACCCACAGGGACAAGGCCCGAGACTCCAGAAATGCCAGGCAGGGCACTCATGGTCAAACGCTCAGCCAGCAGAGCACGTTTCCTCACCTATAAAACGGCCTCCCATTTGTCCCAGGGTGAGAGAGACTTCCTTTGGTTTCCCTTTCATAACCCTCCCCCACCTGCCCCCCCCACCCCCACCATACTACTTTTTAAGCTAAGAAGTAGAACAAATAAAACTAAGATAAAGGAGAGCCAGTGAGGGCAATTCCCAGGAGAGCAGTCCACTGGCTAGGGTGGGAGGTGGCTTCATTCTTTTTCCTCTCTCTGCCCCTTTCCAAACTTCTCCCAATCTGCATTTTCCCCAATCCTGTCAGTCCTTCCACTGAGACTCCAAACAAAGGCATCATTGTCTTTTCTTCTTCAATCAAGATGGGATTTGTTTGCCTTCTAGGCCTTCTCAAGGTAGCCTGATGGAAGATAAGGCCAGAGGGCACCCCCAGTGGGCGGGGCAGAAGCCAAGCTGGGCCACAGTCCCCTCCTCACTTCTGACCTCCTGCTTCTCTCTATGGAATCTAGAAGCTTCCTTTATTCCAGTCAGAGCTGTAAAGCTATAACCGCAGGGGTTGTACCCCAAACGTGTCAGCCACCAGAAAGCATAAGCAACTATAAACAACTGGAAAGGGCTCCCAGCTCACTCTCCGAGTACGAAAGTAAACCCTGTGCCTGTTTAAGGAACCTGGGACATACAGTCACATGGGGCGAGTGCTCAGATGGCACCTCACATGCCGCCCTCAGCCAGCGCGACCGTTCTGTTGGGTTGTCCCCAGCTGTCGCACTCCGAGACTCCCACGTCTAGTGTGAGCACGAGTGCACAGCCTAGAGCAGATTTGGTTATTTTCACTAAAACTCACACCACAGGGGCCAGAGATCCTTTAAAGGACAGATGCCAGGGTTCAAGCCCCGACCCCACGTGCCCCCCAGCACACCAGGAGCAACACCTGAGTCCGGACACAGGTCCCCTCCCCACCAAAGCTACTGCTCCTTCAATGGATGCCTTTTTTTTTTTTTTTTTTTTTTTTGCTTTTGGGTCACACCCAGCGACACTCAGGGTTACTCCTGGCTCTGCACTCAGGAATTACTCCAGGCGTGCTCGGGGACCATACGGGATGCTGAGAATTGAACATGGGTTGACCGTGTGCAAGGCAAACGCCCTACCCATGGTGCTATTGCTCTGGCCCCTCAATGGATGCCATTCTTAAGAGCCATCCCAGCAAGTTTAAACTTAAACATCATCCATTTATTCACTGGGCTTTGGGCCACATCCGGTGGTGCTTAGGGTTTACTCTAGGCTCTGTGCTCAGGGATCACTCCTGGCAGAACTTGAAGGACCAGTGGTACTGAGGATAGAACCTGGGTCAACCACAGGCCATACAAACGCCCTGCATGCTGTATTGTCCAGTATCATAACTTTTTCCTTTTTTGGGTTACACCTGATGATGCTCAGGGGTTCTCCTGGCTCTGCACTCAGGAATTACTACTGGTGGTGCTTGGAACCCTATGGGATGCCAGGGATCAAACCCAGGTCAGGCGCATGCAAGGCACGCGCCCTACACACTGTACTATCACTCTGGCCCCTTGGTAGAAGAATTTGTTTCTGACAACACTAATCTGTGACAGTCTGAAATTAGCCACGTGTTTGAAGATCTATTTTCACAAAATGTTAGGGAGTTTTTCTGTACTAGTTTCACTCTTCCAATCCTGAATCAGATGTCATTGGACTAACAACCTTCCATTATCCAGCTCAGTCTCTCTGTCTCTCTCCCCCCACTCTCTGACTACTTTATTCTTGGTGACTTACTTTATTTTTACTTTATTCATATCCAAAAAAGAATTAATCTTTTCTTTCATCTGCTTGGATATTAATGTGAGCCGTGTTCTGGCTCTGGTTTTTCTGGGTCTTTTCCAAGATGCTTCCTGAGGCTGGAGTCTTTCCTTGGATGCCCTATTCTCTTCATCACTGCAGGGGCCAGGAGGGAGAGAGGGGAGGGGAGGGCTTACTGCTGATTCTCTACCCCAGTGCCTTTGCCTACCTTGTCGTTAGTGTTGCTATCATCCTCAACAAAGGACCATGGAATATCAAATAAGTCTACATTAGTCACGACCCGGGCTAATCAGACTGTAAGCAAACACACCCTTCTCCCAACTGTCTACAGTATTTGTGTTCACAGTGCTGTATCTTTGCTTCTGGTCTTGAAATACAACATTTACTTGTACTAGGTAGTAGCAATGAGCCAAAATTCATATCTTGGTCAAAGGCAAAGCAAGTTTTCTAGAATTCTGCTGAGATCTTTTTGAAAGAAGTGAGATTGCTCACATGCACTAATGGGGGAAAGGAGCCTGAGAATCCCCATTTTTTGCTCTTATTTTCACTGAATATCCCTTTTGTGCAGAGCTTAGAGAGTCAGGCCTCTGGTGCCAGGACATAGCCTGTTTCCCAGCTCTAGGCACAGGGCAATCCTAGAGTACGACTCCTTCTTCTAGCCTGTTGCTACCTAGAGGCACCTCTCCATCAGAAAAATAAAGCGAGGCCAGAAAACAGGCTCACAGCATTTCTATACATCTTACCTGGTACATGTGAAGGTTCGATCCTTCACAAATGTCCCCTGAACACCACCAGGTGTGATCCCTGAGCACAGAACCAAGCCCTGAACACCATGGGGTGTGACCCCCCCCTCCAAAAAAATCAAAGATATGAGAGATTTAAAAATTGGGGGGTCAGAGAGACAGTAAGGGGAGATTCCTCTTTAGTCAATTCTGGTTCCATCCCCAGCACCACAGGTTTCCTCCATACACACCCCTAGTGCCTGTGGACATGACCCAAAAGTCAACAATCAAAAAAAAGTTTTGGGGGGAAATTTGGGAGGAAAGTTTAGACACCTAGGGTATTGACAATGTTGATGGTTCCACAAACTTATGTCTAGACTGAAAGGAAACAAAAATAGACTCTATACTTTTTTGTTTGGGGGCTACACCCACCAATACTAAGGGGCTACTCCTGGCTCTGCACTCAGGAATAACTCCTGGTTTGGTTTCAGGGACCATATGGGTTGCCCGGGAATGAACTGTGTTGGCTGCATGCAAGATCAGTGCCCTACCTGCTGTACTATTGCAATGGCCCTTGAACTGTTTACTTTTTTTTTTTTTTTGCTTTTGTGGTCACAACTGATAATGCACAGGGGTCACTCCCGACGCTGCACTCAGGAATTACCCCTGGTGGTGCTCAGGAGACCATATGGGATGCTGGGAATCTAACCCGGGTCGGCCATGTACAAGGCAAATGCTCTACCCATTGCATTATTGCTTCAGCCCCCGAACTGTTTACTTTTAAGAGGATGGAACCTACAGTATGTGAACTTGAACTTAATGTTAAAATGTGGTACCAGGAACTGGAGTGATAGTACAGCCTGTAGGGCGTTTGACTTGCACGCTGCCGACCCAGGTTCGATTCCCAGCATGCCATATGGTCCCCCAAGCACTGCCAGGAGTAATTCCTGAGTGCATGATCCAAGAGTAACTCCTGAGCATTGCTGAGTATGACCCAAAAAAGAAAAAAAAAAGTGGTACCAAAGATGGGATTCAGTGATAGAACATCTGCCTTGCATGTCTGAGGCCCTGGGTTTGATCCCCTGGCACAGAAAAAAAAATTGTTTTCAACTCACAATGAAAAAGTAAGTATCTTCATAAGCGCATAGGTCAGATAAGCAGGTAGGTATGCATATTTACATTACATATGCATATGTGTGAGAAATAAAAAGAAGGGGAGAGAAAGAGGAGAAAAGGGAGGGTGGAGATGAAAGAGGAAATAAAAAAAGAAAAAAGATACGTGGAGGGAGAGATAAGGGAGAGGGAAGAGATGGGGGAATGGAGAAGGAAGAGGGAAATGTTGATTTTTTTAATAGCCAGCTACAGATTTCCTTTTTGTGCTGTCGAACAGAAATGAAAATGCAAACCAGGACCCAAAGAGTTCAGTGGGGAAGGTGCTTGCCTCCCAGCCTTCAACCCCAGGCACTGGCTCCAGGAATGATACCTGAGCACAGAACCAGGAATAAGCCCTAAGTACAGCAGGATGTGGCCCGCCTACTCCCACCCCCAAAATTAAGAAAAATTGAAAATGCAAGGCACTTTGTGCTGGTATGGGGCATGCCTGACTGCCAGAGGCTGGGTCTTGCCTGTGTTGGAGATAGTGAATGAGAGGATTCTTGCCTTGCAAGCAGCTGACCTGGTTTCCACCCCTGGCACCCCAGAGGTTCCCCAGCCCACTTGCAGTGATCCCTGAGTACAGAGCCAGGAGTTATCCCTGGCACTGGAAGGTGTGGTCCTAAAACAAAACAAAACAAGACCAAAAAAAAACATTTTAAAAAAACCAAACCACTTTGTAATGAAAATATGGCTTCATTCAGAGAGGTGACTCAGCGGCAAAGCATAGGCCTTATGGCACCTCAAGAAAAAAAGTCTGGGGGGGGGGGCTTATTAAATAAATAAGGAAAAAATAGCACTGTAGCACTGTCCTCCCATTTTTCGTCGATTTGCTCGAGCGGGCACCAGTAACGACTCCATTGTGAGACTTGCTGTTACTGTGTTTGGCATATCGAATACGCCATGGGGAGCTTGCGAGGCTTTGCCGGGCAGGTGGGATACTCTCTGTAGCTTTCTGGGCTCTCCGAGAGGGGTGGAGGAATTGAACCCGGGTCAGTGCGTGCAAGGAAAACGCCCTACCTGCTGTGCTATCGCTCCAGCCGAAATAAGAAAAAATAAAAGAATTAAATTCATTTTGTTTCACAAATCACAAATCACAAAAATCCTGTTAGTCGTCGATTGGTTCGAGCAGGCCCCAGTAACGTCTCCTTCA